>JAHWFP010024806.1:158885-186019 GCA_023313725.1 Lithobius niger
CAAATGGTAATTTTGCAAAAAAAACTACAAGTTGAGCTTGTCTGGAGCTCTACGCAGTCTCTTTGAACGATGAGCATTTTGAAGCTGCGCTGCAATGTCAACCTGTGTTGGTGATAGCACAACTTTGCGTTTATTGGGATTCGGTTTCGCTTTTTTGTTAGCATGACCTGGCTTCGGTGGTGATTGCTTAGTGGACGGTGACGTAATAATCGATGGAGATTGTGACCTTTCTGGCTTAGAATTTCCTTCAAGAGGGGCGCTGGTAGTAGCCAAAGGTGATTGGTTATTTACGTTAGCAGACTCATCCACTTCGTGTGTGTGGGGTAATTTCGCTGGAGATTTCCTGCCACCTGGTGACTTGCGATGTAAATTCTCAGGTGATTTTTCAAGCTGTTGGATTGGTGGAATTTTTCCCTCAGTAACAGAAATTGACTTTCTGGATTGGCCGAGAGATCGACGCTCAGGAACTACGTCAGCGAAACTTGGCTTTTCACGTTGTTTGCCGCCAAAAGACATGCGTTTGAAATTTGAGTGATGTTGCTCATTATTATTCACGAAAGAATTACTGCTTTTCGCCGTCGAAACAAGTGCGTTTGGAGGCTGTTCTGGATAATCATTTTCCGCGGTATGTAACCTTAGCTGTTCGCGATGTTTGCGAATCGTATTACCATTAGTATCAACGATAGTATAGGACTGATTTTCACATTTTTGGTTAACCATACCGACTGACCATAGCCTATCATTTGTCGTTGAAAAGTCACGATACCAAACCTTTTCACCTATTTGATAAGTTTTCAACTCACGATGGTGGGTGCTCTGTACTTGTTTTAATTGTTTACGGCGTACGGCTGCAATAGGGTCAGGGAACAATAAATCCAGCCGAGACTTTAATTCTCGGTTAAAATATAATTTTCCGGGTGTTGCTTGCGTGGTAGCGGAGATAGTGATTCGTGCTGATAACAAGTAAGAATTTATACTCTCTTGAATAGTAGACCCCTGTCGCCGCGCGGCCTTGTAGACTCTCTTGAAATTACGGACGTATACCTCAGCCAAACCGTTGGTCCAAGGCGCAAAACTTGGCCCGGTCATGTTCCTAATTCCATTGGATTTTAACCAATTTTGGAATTCTGCGGACAAAAATTGGGCAGCATTGTCGGTAACTAAGCTGTCCATTAAACCATACAAAGCTATATGATTGTTTAAAACGTCAATGACACGCGCGGACGTTGTTGACTTCATTTTATGCACAAAAGGAATTTTTGAATGTGCGTCTACAAGTATGAAAAACATGTAATTGTCCATCGGCCCCAAAAAATCAGCGTGTAAGCGATTGTTTGGTTTTAGTGGATATTCCCACGTATGCTTAGGACCTGACGTTTGAGTATCTTTATACTCTTGACAATTTTGACATGATTTGACTTTATTTTCAATGTCAGAGTCAATCTTAGGCCACCAGACTTTTTGTCTAGCTAAACTTTTCAATTTAACTATGCCTAAGTGAGCACTGTGTAGATCTTTCAAGATTTGTCTCCGCAAGGCCGTCGGCACCAGGACTCTATACCCCCAAAATAAGGTTTCGTTTTCGACAGAGATTACAGCACGACGTGTGAAGTACGGTAACAGATCGGGAATTTCGCATTTGTCAGGCCAACCATGGTTCACATAACGATAAACTTTTGAAAGGATTTTATCACGTTTACTTTCAAGAACGAGTGTCTCGTTTAAAACTGGAAGATTAGAAATAGTTTCTAAAGCAAGAATATTGTACTGCTCTTCTGCTTTCTCGAATTCCTCGGTATTTGGGAGGGGAAGGCGCGATAAAGCGTCTGCTGTCAAATTAAGTTTACCGGGAATGTGTTCGAATTCGTAATCGTAAGCATTAAGCATCACTGCCCAACGCTGAATCCTGGCGGCTGCCATCTGCGGTATTCCTTTTTTAGGGCCAAAAATACAAACTAAAGCTTTCTGATCAGACTGCAGTATGAATCGCTGACCATAAACGTATTCATGAAACCGTTTCACTCCCCAAGCCACGCTGAGCGCTTCCCGGTCAAAATGCGAGTAGCCTCTTTCCGCTTGAGTGAGTTTACGTGAAGCGAAAGCTATCGGCCGTGATTCACCGTTTTTCATGACATGCATCAGGCACGCGCCAATTCCGTAGGGTGAGCCGTCACAAACGAGCTTGAGCTTTAATTTCGGATCGTAATGCACCAGAACTTTTGATTTAAGAAATAATTCTTTTACTTTACTCACGGCTCGGTCGCATTCTGCCCCCCAAACCCACTTCACACTTGGGCTTAACAAACGTGTTACTGGTGACAGAATATGAGCGAGATTAGGTAGATATTTTGAGTAATGGTTTACAAAACCCAGAAAGCTCTGTAGCTCTTGAATACATGTTGGGTTAGGAGCGTTTGTGACTGCTTCGATAACCTCAGGGAGTGTATGCAGGCCTTCTGCATTTATCATGTGGCCTAAATATTTTAATTCAGGCCGCGACAGTTTGCACTTTTCGATCCTAAGTTTGGCTCCTGCATCTTGTAAAGCATTTAACAGTTTATTTAACGATTCGTCATGCTCACCCCCCTTCCCGCTCACCAGGATGTCATCATAAAACGGGAGACATTTGGGGATTTTACTGGTGACTTGAGTCATTACCCTCTGGAAAATTCCAGGACTGGACGCCAGGCCCAGGGGTACGCGAAGCCATCTAAACAAACCCAGGGGTGTATTTATTGTCAAAGCTTCTTGTGACTCTTTGTCGAGTTCAATTTGCAGAAATGCATCCTTAAGATCGATAAGGGAAAAAGTGTCACTGCCTGCTAATTCACTGAATAATTCTGCGGCCGTGGGAACTGGATAGTGGTCGACTTCGAGTTGAGGGTTCGCGGTGGTTTTATAATCACCAATCACTCGGATTTGACCATCCGCTTTGTGAACTATGACGATCGGCGTAGACCACTGAGAAGTTTCCACAGGCTCTAGAATTCCAAGGCCAACCAATCTACGAATTTCTTGGTTAACCTTTTCTTTAAGTGCTAACGGAACCGGTCTTACACGACTGTACACAGGCTTGGCATCAGGTTTTAAATGAATTTTGGCTTTAAAATTCTTAAACTTACCCATGCCTTCAGAAAATAGCTCCGGGAAACCCTTCACTATTTCGGAAGTGTCAACTGGCGTAATGCTAGTTTTAATTTTCTTAACACTTTTCTTAGGTTTTACTTACGTTTGTAGGTCGTAAAAAGGATGGAAATTAACTCGAAAAATAGAAAGCCAATCCTTTCCCATTAATGCAGGTTTATATAATTTTGAAACTAAAGCATCCAAATGTTCGATTTGACCTTGCACTTCAACCTTCAGACTTACAGTGTAAATCGTGTTCTCAATTCCGTCAGTGTATGAGTGTATCGAGTACGGACTGAGTTTTAAAGGACAGTCCGCAAAATATTTTTGATGCCACTCAATAGGGATAATGGATGCATCTGCCCCGGAATCAAGTTCTATTTCTAGCTTGACACCATTTAGGCAGACTGGCATTTTCCATTTATGGATTTTCATAGAATTAACTACTACTATTATTTTGTTGGTTTGTAGGGGAATTGAAATCTGGTCCGCAGCCTGACTCAGTCCAAGAGTATTATTTTTCAGTACAAGATAGTCGTTGTCTGAATCGTTATCAGACCCGGTACCAGACTCTGAATTTTCGGCTTCAACATCCTGGCCTTCTTCACTATCACTTTCGCTATCGCGTTCGAGTTTGTTGACGCGTTTTTTGTAGCTATACTTTTGTTTTGTGTTCGGCCTAGCCTTAAAATTTGTGCTAGAACTTGCTTTAGGGTGGTCGAGTGATTTTAAAGTTCTATTCGAATGACTAGCTTTTCGGCACACGACTTTTAAATGGCCGACAGTGTGGCAACGGCCACAAGTATAGTCTCGATATTTACAACGTGTTTTCCCGTGTCCATTTTTGCCGCAACAATAGCAAATGAAATCCTTAGTGGATTTAGGCCTACTTGATGTTTTGCCCGATTTTTTAGCTACGTAGTTAACAGCTTTAGAATGGCTTCTCAAAACGCTTTGGTCTGTTTCAGCAGATTCTAAGGATAAAGCTAAGGATGTTGTAGCCTTTAAATCCAGAGTCTGCTTCAACAACTCGCGTTGAATGACTTCTGATTGGATCCCCCCAATTAGGCGATCCCTAATCATTTCGCTGTTAATGTCTTTAATTTTTGCGAAGTCACAATACTTCGTCATTAGCTTTAAGGCAGCTAAATATTCCCCGATACTCTCATCTGATTTTTGCGATCTTCTAAAGAATTTAACACGCTCAGATACCACTGAGGGCACTGGCTCAATGTCGTCTAAAACTTTTTTAACGAGCTCATCAAATGTTAATGAGTCGGGCAAATCAGGTGAGAGGATATTAAGAATTCTACCAAACATTTTTTGGCCCACAGATGCCATTATAAAATTAACTTGCTTGGTTGCTGGTATTTCTTTAGCTAAAAAAAAGTAACGAATTCGGCTGGAGTATTTTTCCCATGTGTCAGACTCGCAATCGAATTCCGAAAATAAACCAGCGGTTTTAGACGAACCCATGTTGACGTCGTCTTCACTATCACTAGATTCAAAATTTAGATTTAAATTAGAACTAGTTTCATTAACGCTTGCGTTCACTACTGAATTATTTTCAGTTTCACTTTCACTGCTAACTTTAGCAGTTACAGGTGGTTTGCTACCGACACCTGTCTTTGGCATAAGCCTACAAAATTAAATTTAATTAAATTTAATTACAATCCTGTTTAACATGCAAGGATTAAACTGGAGCACTCAAGACTACCGGTCACTTATTTAAACACAGAAATAAATCAAGCTTGACTGTAGCCTACCTAGTTGTATAAATTAACTGCCTACAAGTTAAATTTAAAGGGACTAGGCTTTGAAAAAATGTTTTACGTTCACCATTTGCAACGTTTTACAAAACAACACTTCTGGCCTAAGCCTCAGCACAGACCAGATTTCACTAAGTTTGAGCATAAACCTACGGTGTTAAATTTTACACCGGCACACACTACTAGCCCGAATATGGGCAATGGCACAATCGAATTTACAAGGGTTAATTTAGCAGCGCATTTTTCGAACCTTCAGGTTTATAATACTGCCTGTGCGGACACGCCAGTGCGTCGCTCTAGAACACTGCCAAGGTAAAATTAACCTTAATAAATCCAATTGCCCACTTCGGTTCTAGTTGTTAAGGTACTAAATTTAACTGTTATCATTTCGTACCACACAGCACTACCACGTCAAAATAACACTGTTTGAAAAAGTTTAAACTCTGATAGGAATTCAGAGCACTAATTTTCATTGCCAAAATGAAAAAAATTGCAACTTACCACAAATATGGAGCAAAGATGTGGTTGAAGACCTATCAGTTTAAGCTTAAGTTTTTAAAGATTACCAAAGGTACCGGACTCGTCGCCAACTGTGGTGTCCTAGGCGGGGACACACCTTAGCCCACCGTGGGCACCAATGGTAATAAACACACGGACTACCAGAGTGTAGGCTACAGCTGATAAGACAGCGAACTTCCTGTTTACTGCTCTTTAAATACAAGGGAGTCATGTGATACACTTAAGACAATATACAATTATGGAACAGCCTATTTAGTGGTTAAAGGGTTATCTTGGTAGGGTTAACATATAGACATGAAATTGATGGCTGCCATTGTGGAGCACACAAGTGACGACTCCACACAATGAATAAAACCATTCCTTGTACCCTGGAATTGGAGTTCAAATTATAGTTCGTTGCGTTCAAGTGAACTCTAATCCGTTTTTATTCGTGTACCTTCACAGCTGTGAGTATGGGGATACGAGTTCTAATGCTTTTTTTCTAAACGCGAAGCCGTTTTTTGTTCAGTTAATAATGTAAGATTTTCAAATGTTAGCAACTTTTGCACTGAGTGACATTGACATTGAAGAACACCAGCAGGAAGCTTGTAGCTTTTGATGCTGGGAGGAATTGGGTAGGGTTCACCAGTTCTTGTACACAAACTGAGGAATGATGGTCGGTAAGAAAGTATCTAGTTTGGTTTTGAAGAGGTTGGTGTTTGATGCATTGACAATGTCCCTTGGCAGACGGTTCCAGGTGCTGCATGTCCAGAAAGGAAGAGAGAGCTCACGGTTTTTGGAGGTGCAGCGGCATTGAAAGATCTTGAGTTCGTTGTTTTCTAGTTTGTGGGTTGTTATTGAGGACAAATAGGGATTTATTTGTGTTTGAGGGAGAGCGCAGGTGGTTGTAGGTAAAGATGAGATCGCCTCGGATTCTGCGGTATTCGAGGGTGGGGAATCGGAGAACTTTCAGGCGTTCAGTGTAGGAGAGGTGACGGATGGAATGGACTTGTTTTGTAGCTCTTCTCTGGAGTCTCTCCAGTTTGTCGCGGTCGGATTCAAATCTGATCCACCAAGCAGAATTAGCGAACAAGGGAGCGGTAGAGCAAAAAGAATGTACGTTCGTCACGAACAGAGAAGGAGTTCCTGATGATGGCAAGCATCCGATAGCCTCGTCTGGTAATGTGGTCAATGTGTTGAGAGAAGGTGAGTTTTTGATCGATGAGCACACCAAGGTCTTTCTGGAAGTCTGCGTGTTTAATTGGGGGTCCATCATCTTGTAGGGTATACTGGTGTAAGGTGGTGGGATGGCCGAAGCTAAGGACAGCACACTTTGTTTCGTTGAGGTCCATGTTCATAGCCTGGACCCACTGAGTGAGTTTGTGGATGTTGGATTGAAAAGCAATGGGGTCATCAGGGGAAATGACTGGGGCAACAAGTTTGGTGTCATCCAAGAAGATACAGCTATTACACGTAAGACAGTCAGGTAGGTCGTTGTTGAAGATAATGAAGAGGAGGCCAGCGAGGACACTTCCCTGTGGAGCTCCACTGGTAATACTGCCGATGTTAGAAGGGTGACCGTTGATGACAGTGCGTCGAGTCCTGTTAGTGAGAAAGGCAATAAGCCACTTTAAGAGGTGGCCAGAGATGCCTACAGTGGTTAGCTTGGTGATAAGGATGTCGTGGGGTATGGTGTCGAAGGCCTTAGCGAGGTCAAAGCAAGCAGCATTTACCTGTGATCCACCTTCGGTCCATTCAGTGACAAGGTCAAGAAAGGAAATAAGGTTGTGAGTAGTGGATTTGCTGTGAAGACCACCGTACTGACTAGGGGTAAAGAAGTCGTTATGGTTGAGGAAGGTAATGATTTGTTTGGCGACTATTTTTTCCATGCATTTGCAGAGGATACAGGTGAGACTAATTGGTCTGTAGTTGTTCGGGTTGCTACGGTCCCCAGCTTTATGTATTGGGGTGACGTTAGCAGTGAGCCAGAGATGAGCCAGTGGCCAAGCCTAGAATATCAGTTGCACAAGTTTTCTCGTCGACTATTTAGTATTAGTGAAAAACTTTGAAGGCGCTGATGAGCAAAAAGAAAAAACGTTTAAAAATGTGCGGTTTATATTAGTCTCCTCTTTTGCCTCTTCTGCCTTTATTTTCTACATTTAAAATGGATAGTTTAATAAGCAGTCTCCCCTTTTCTTATCATTATCAGTCATTAGTCAGAGGGGGATGAAAAGCCAACAGCACCAGTCTACCTTATCCATGAGTACAACATTCACCTAGTGACCTGTTGGCATTTTTATTCTGAAAGCAAGAATGATGGGTAAATTTATTTCTGGCTGCTTGAGGTCCTTGCTCCTTGCCAGCACTTATATATTTTGCTGTTTTTAAATACAACTAGCGGAGTCGCTCATTTCGCTCGCTCGCTATGCTCGAGGAGCTTTCATGCTGCGACTCTTGCGCTGCTGACAGACATTCCACGTTTAAAAAGGTCAAGCAAATGGTCAGAGTGCAGTACACGTTTTTCGTAAGGCTTCACTGCATAAGCAAATGATAACCATGAATAATTCAAACAGTCTGGCCATCCGAGAGCTACGTTTCCGTCGATCCATGCTTCCAGTAATTTCTTTGATTCCAAGAGCATCACAAAATCATGTGCTGATTTTTTCAACGCAAATAATGGTAATTATTGCTCACAGTTAGTCCACCACATTCCTAAGCGTGCCTGCATTTCATCTATATCATCCAATACATATGATTTGTTTGTTTGCACATTTGTATGTCTTCTCCTCCAGAAGTAATCCCATATGAAGGTGAGAGATAAAGACTGAGAGAGAGCAAAGCAAGACACACATTGGAAAGGCTTACTTTACGTGGAAATCGTTCGGTCTGCTCGCTCAATCCACACACCCCGTGCTTCAGAAACATGAATATTTGGCTCCCTTTTAAAACCAGGTTTCCATGCATCAAGTCAGTTGATACAAAACCAATTTTAATATCTGTATGTGTTATGTTGCAAAATACGTCGTCGTTTAAATTATGTTTTGTGTGCATCCTTCTCCAGATTATCTCAGTGCGTAACTAATAGCTTCAAGACGATCCATGCTTCATGTAATTTCTATGTACTTATTAATATTGATTATTTCGATTTGCTGATTATTTCGGCTCAAACAAACTGTTACTGTTTTTCACAGTTCGTTTGTCATGTGCCTCTCAGCATATCTACATTTCACCTACATCATTCCAAACATACGATTTGTTTGTTTGCACGTTTGTACGTTGTCTTCTTCAGAAGTAATCCCCTACGAAGGTGAGAGATGAAAGTATTGATAGAGCAAAGAAACACACACTGAAAAGGTTTAGTTTTTGTGGAAATTGCTCGCTTTGCTCATTCCATGGACGCATCTCCATGCTTCAGAAACACGAATGTTTAATACCGTTTTAAAACCAAATCTATTGTTTTGATTTTTCCAAGCATCAAGTCAGTTAATACAAAACCAATTTTAAGATCTATATGTGGTGTGTTGCAAAATACGTCGTCCTTTTAGGTTATTTTTTTTCGTGCATCCTCGCTTCGCTCGAGGAGGTTTCGTGAACAAACTATGACGTCATGAACAAACATCATGAGGGCTTAAAAAACTTTGACGTCAGTTTTTCAGGTACTTTCGCTTATTTGAGGGTCATAATATCAAGTTACAGTAATGAATATAGGCCTTTACAGAGTGCAGTTTAATTATCTTTCGTTTGATCCTACTTCCATCTTTGTACCTGCTTTGGTTCCAGAGGAGTAGAGGTACAAACAAACAAACAAACACACGCATGCACATCATACGTCCCTAATGATGTAGATTCATAGATTGTTTAATTTTATTTGTACATATCGGATTGGAGAATTTAAGGAATGCGGTCTGCAGCAAAATCGGGCTTCTACCACGAAAGGGAGGTTGGTTTAATATTAAAAAATAATAATAATTCCCTGACTGAAGGTTTGGTTTGCTGTCTTAACAAACAAAAAAAAGCTGTAAGAATTTTATTATTTAAAAATTTCCCTTCTGTAGTTTTTTGTTGACAATCTGTTTAGTTCACAACAGTTTTTAAAGGATTTCTGTTTAGAGAATTCTGCCTGCAGAGTAAAATGAAAGGGTAAGGGGAGGACGGAAGCCAATAACCGCTATTAAAAAAAAAAATTCAGAAAAGGGTATGAAAACAAAAAAACAATGACAGTTGAGTTTGCATAATTTTGCTTCGTCTTCAAAATTGGCTTTGAATAAAAGAATTAGAGAAAACTAATCGACAGTAAAGTTAGACTCACTAGCGAAAATGACACAACTTTGTATATTTAAAAATACAAGAGCAATGTGTTGTGAAATAACAGGTAGGGGACCCCAACTGCATCCCCAAAACAATTGTTGGGCTTCAGTAAGAATGCACACTAGCAGGGATGGGCTTTTCCTCAAGACAGCCCCGATATGTCTCCAACTTGCCAGGCAACAATATGGCTGATCAAGGGATGCCTCCATTTGACGTCACGGCCGATCAAATTGCATTATGGATTTGGCACTAATCCATGATATATCACTCAACAGTTAGCTATAAGACCAACTATTAACCTCTATTATCTAACTCTCATAGTTCCGTGGCTAATGTCACTGGCTTCCACCCCAGCGTCCAGGGTTTGAGATCCGGCCCAGCATAGAGAAATTGTTTTTGTACTCCCACTACTAAAATTTCATGAAAAAGAAAAAAATATCAATTTGAAGGGACGACCACATGATTCAAGATGGCCCATAGATGATAAGCAAGATTCAAGATGGCTGCAGAGATCCCAAATGGCCACCGAGATTCAAGATGGCCCACCTAGTAAGTCAGCGATGGCATGATGGGCGACTTATCCTTATCTGATCAGCGACTGAGTCATCCTAAACTAATCATCAGGTGAGTCATCCTTGTCTAATCAGTGTAAACATCCTTATCTTATCAGAATGATGTCATGCCTATTGTGGTCTGAAGAGGCATCCGTCTCTCTCATGCACTCTCCTAAGAATGGCAACCATGAATGGCTGAGTTTTTCTTCCTACAGAGAACATTAAGAGTTGTGTAGGAACAAGAAATGACCAACAGTAGCAAGGCGTAACAAACAGTACCCAGCTTATGGCAGGAACATAAGGAACATACTCTACTTGGCACCTTGTACTAAAATAAATGCACTCACCTTATAAGTAATTTTGA
This sequence comes from Lithobius niger, assembly GCA_023313725.1. Lineage (NCBI taxonomy): Eukaryota > Metazoa > Arthropoda > Chilopoda > Lithobiomorpha > Lithobiidae > Lithobius > Lithobius niger. Next base: position 169,505 of record JAHWFP010024806.1, read on the forward strand.
AAAGACTTGCTTTTCATGTGAAGAAAGCTGAGTAACGTTGGTGTATAGATGCCCATGTGAGTTTTGGCACCAGTGGCATTTTTTTGTTAATAAGCTGGCTACGAAAGAGATAATCACGGTACCGGTCAAATGATTTGACGAGTACACCGAACTCTTTACTCGTTGTTCCTGTGTATACATGTGTACATGTATGCATACGTATGTATGCATATGCACATATACTAGCAGTTGTACCTGGCTTCACTCAGCATTTTGTTTCAGTCATGGTCGTTTCCCAGTTTTTGCTCGGTGTTGCCTGAACATTTACTACAGGGGTATTACAGGTAATGTTTCTTCCTGTAATATCCCCTTTCCTCCTATCCTCTGCCCTTACCCTCTCCTTCTCCTCTCCTCCCACACCCTTCCTCCCATACCCGTCCTTGTCCCTTTCTCCTTCCCACCACTTCCCATATGTACCCACTGCCGTACGTTTAGTCGCTAATGACATCTGTGGCAAACTTTCCAAGCTGGACTATTAACAGTACTACTTCTTCGGCTATCTTGGCATGCAATACACAACAATCACTTTGATAGACTCAATCAATTGTAAACTCTTACTTTTTGGCTTACAACAATTTACAACAATGACCCTCGACACAATTCATTCTTGACTGTTTAACTTTGCCTTCACTTTTTTTGCTCTGAAACTTTGGGTTATACTGGAAGATATATGTATATACTCCTAATGATGGCTATTTGAAGTGAAAAATGACGATAAAACTTGTCTTCCATTCATAACAGGGTAGCATATTGTCTATATTTCGTCAGGTTAAATCATGTTGATGATGATCGGATGAAAGACGAAGTTCAGCTACCCAGATATGAAAGTTAGGTGAGGTATTTTATCTTCATTTTTATCATGAATTAACTTTAGCGAAACATGTGTAATGATTTTTTACAACAAATGAAAAATCACATTTACCACATCAATAAAGACTGTGTCATCTTTCAGCACTAATTCTTCTTGTATCCTTCTTTCATCCTCAATTGCAAACATGATGATCTTGCACAATATATCAATGCTACATAGATAACAATAATTAATAAATAGTTTTCAGTTACATCAGTTATTGTTAAGCTATTTCAATTCTTCACAACTTTGTAAAATTTCTGCAAATTTTTTTGAAAAAGACATCCCCTTCAGAAACATTAAGAACGAAGAAAAAGTCTCATTTATAGTGTATATATATATCAGAGATGCGATTCAATCTTTTGTTTCTCTGGCATGAAGAATAGAGCATTGTCTACTAGCTTGTGCTTTAGTCACTGTCCTATAGTTGAAGGGAATATAGTGAATATTTTTCACTCTTATGCCAAATGTGTGCATTGAATGTGAAGGGCTTAAGCAAGTAATCGTTTTACTTCAAATGCAGGGCCGGATTAATTTGGGGAGGGGGGGGAGGAGGAGTGGTACACGCCGGGCCTTTAACCTAAAAAGGCTTTTTTTGATAAATAAAACCTAACATTTTTAAAGTGATCTCTTTTGGTGCTAGATTTTGGGTGCTATGGGATGAAAATGTCGAACATGCAAGTAAAGAAAGGGGCAGGGTTTTGCCGAATTGGGCATTTTGCCTTAAATCTGCCTGTTCAGAAGGGATAATAATTTGTGTAGCCAAACTATGCTGAAGTTCTCTGCATATTATGTAAACCAATTCTATTCCTATAGGCTTTTCAAATAAATTGGTATCCGTGCCAGCGTATTGTTTGCATCATTCTAGCCTTGATAAACAATAAAATATGGCCTTCTTCATCACACAGCAATATTTGTATTTTACGGCAAATAAAAAAAATACTTTGTGTTACAGGAACATCACTGTTTCCAAAAATCGTCATTTTTTTGTATTTGTATTTTACGGCAAATAAAAAAATACTTTGTGTTACAGGAACATCACTGTTTCCAAAAATCGTCATTTTTTTGTATTTGTATTTTACGGCATATAAAAAATACTTTGTGTTACAGGAACATCACTGTTTGCAAAAATCGTCATTTTTTTATGACTTTGCTACGCCTTCGAAAAAAACGGCGCACGAAATCTACCACAATTTAGCGTAACATGTAACATGCAGACCGGCAGATGGCAGTTCTACTCACTCTGTTCCCCTATAATCTAAGTTGAAAGTGGACTTTACCAAAGGCTAAAAATAACTATGACCTCATTAAACTATGACCTACCCAAAACAATTTTTCTCACCTGTACAAGCTAAATTTTGATATAAAGAATTAAAAATAAAATCCGCCCGCATGATGCTCTTGAGTGATAAACTCCTGTACAACAAAGCACTTTTTTTGCAATATGTAGAAATATTCAAGCTAAAGTAACGTATGTTTTTGCATTTGTTTCGGCAACAGCACCTTAGCCAGGAGCACTTTAACATTGCGAAATTCAACAATGTAGATTTTCATTCTTCACTTATGTACTCGCCATAGTGTAATCTCTGCAGTAGTGAAGACTTTGGCCCGATCTCCTATATGGTGGATGGTGTCATCAGCCAGGTCAGATCACATACTGTGGTATGGAACGTAGTGGAACAAAAAAAACATACCATTTGCCTGTGTACTCATGTCCTTGAGGTAGTAAAAGCTGTGTGTATTCTCTAAACATGTCTCTTTTGGTCAATCTCTAATAGACAATGTGGAGAATCTCCACGCAGTATCCTGGCTGTAGTTAGCACGGATACTATCAGAGATAAGGATCCACTTTTGGAAAAAAGTGGAAAAAACCAAGAGACATTTAGCGTTAATGGGAGTCAATTTTACTAATAATTTTCAGTTTTAAATGTCGGAATTCCACCTAAACTCAGAAGACTCTCATCTCTATACTATACAGGATGATGGCCAAAAGCTGCGACTTTTGACTAGGATTTCTTCTCATAGGTGGCACTGGTTGATTACTTTGGACACTTGAACGACTGTAGTGTAGTCACAGGGAAACCAAGTCTTCCACTAATTCGTGATGAAGCATTTTAATCTTTCTCATTTAAAGTCTGAGTCCTTTGGCCACACAGAGTTTTAAACTATATTGTGGCTACACAGTACATAACCACAGCCAGAAAAGACAACGGGGCTCATAACGAGTATTGGGAGGTAAAATTGACAAAGTGAAGATAATCAGAGGTAAATAAAACCAGAAAAGAACACAGTGTTAAGAACGGTTATTAAAGATAGAACTAGAATTGAAAATTGTTGCAGGTAGAGAGTAGGCAACCACATCCAGAATAAACGAGGCCAATATGAGTATTGGAGACAAAGTGGATATAAAGCATGTAACCATAACAACACACAGAATTGGTTTCAGAACTAGTATTGACGACGTTTTGGATACAGAGCAGGTAACCTATACCAGACCAGAACATAGCTCAGAATGAGTACTGGTACTGGCAAGTCTACATATACAGAGCATATAACCTGAACCAGTACAGAACATTGGGCACAAAACTACAATTGGAGATGCTTTAGATGTGGAGTAGATAACCAGAGCCAGCTGAAGTACAGAGTATGTAACCAGAACCAGCACAGAACTCATGGATCAGAATGAGCATTCGACATTCTGCAAATACAGACTTGGTACAGGTAGCTAGAAAAGAACACGGATCAGAACAAGTATTGGCGATGCTACAGATACATACCACGTAACAAGAGTCAACACAGAACACAAGGCTTAGAATGAATATTGATGTTGCAAGTACACGTGGTAACCTGAACAAATACAGTAGAGTAGGCTCAAAACTAGTATTGGAGATGTTGTGGAAACAGAACATGACTCAGAACCAGTAATGGAGATACTACAGATACAGAGCATGTAACCAGAGACAGTAGAGAACACAAGGATAAGTACAAGTATTGAAGATGCTGAAGCTTAACGCATCCAAAAAGAGGCACCTTGGTAGACACAAAAAAGTGTTGCATGTGGTCCATACAAGTCGTCAAGTAAGCTCTTGAGGATGGGCGTTACAGGGAAGACAACAAACTACCATGTTCTACTAGCTCCATGCTGATAGCTTGGACAATTTCACGGATTTAAAAGGAGCCCACAGACACAATGAGTAAACTGCATATCTGCTGGAGACTTTCCTTTTTAAGATAAAAAAAAGCCTCTAATCAAAGTGATAATTCAGTGAATACCCTGACATCCAGAAGCTGAACAAGTTGAAGATACAGATTACATTTCTTCCACCTTGCAGTTGGTTCCGGAGATAGTACCCAGTGGTAAGTCAGTGAGGCGTCTTTGTCAAGCACTGCATTTCTGTGGACATTACTTACGAAGAGTAGTGTTACTTGCAATGGTGACCTATAATCTGATTAGAAGCTGACTTCTCAGGGCTCCTACATCGATACCAAGTTTTGATGGTTAATTTTTAACTATTTACAGAGCAAGTCGCTGTTTTGCTTGCGCTACAATGAAAGGACTGCTCCTGCCCTTGTTCCTGGTCGACCTTTTATTCTGGACGGCATGCGGCACCTTTATTGATGGTAATGATAGTAAATTTATAGATATAAATTGCTATTGCGGTGTACTGCCCAGTATTAGTTTGATGAGGTTTCGGCAAATTATAATCCAGCTTGAATCAGTGCACATCCACTCAGGAATGTTAAATGTTGTTCCCGGCATGGCAAAAGAAAACATATCTGATAGAATCCAATGCGTTCGGAATCCTGAAGCAATGGGCTTTGATATGATTAATATATTTATGCAGGATTGTTCCTTGTGGCCTCCAGAAACATGTAGCAATTTATTAATGTTTTAAGCGTCTGTATTCTTCTTTAAAGAAGCTCTGTTTGAAGCCTTTACCCGGATGTCGAAACATTGACGATATTTTAAAAAATAAACTTTCCTTTCCTCTTATGTTTGTTTGCATAATGGTGTATACATTTGAGAAGCCACGAATCCCTTGATTATAATCATCAAATAATATAAAAGTTTCACCAAGTTTTTACTGCCTAAGACACAGTTAAAAATTAAAATTAATTGTGAAGATTGGAGGCCATTGTTTTGACTGAAGGCTGAGAAAGTCCGATGTCCAAACCTAAGAATGTGATCACCTAACATGATCCTTCAGCCAATCAGCACCATCAGCATTCCTATGCTTCTGACCTAATACACCAGGAACCACAGTGTTTGCATAAACAGATACATCAAGGTCTCATCTACCTGGATAGCGAAAGCCATGCGCGTCTGACGGGACACTGAACTATATTCACGGTGTGGGTTAACCTAACAGAAAGAAACCATAAATGAAGTCACAGCTAAGGTATTCCGATCAGCTATGACATTGTTTGTTTTAAATAATTCACGCTTTAATTAAATATCTGGTGGGACGCTATCCTTTTCCTGGAAGACTAGTGAAATGATGCAAATGTCTCAAGTTTAAAATCTTAAATTCCGCATAGCAGTTATGCTGGAAATTTCTTCGGATTTAAAGTTAAAATTGTTTTCTTACTAAAAATGAACTTGTTGAAAACTTCGGAAAGTGACACACTTCCGTTATTAAAATCTTCATGATTTAATGTTGATCGCTACTGTAAATAGTGAACTAATTTATTATGTGCATTTGTACAAAGACTGTGCTCAAATTTCCTGAAAGCTCAGAGAAGCCACAGCAATGCCTCCAGCATCAGACAGTGATCGATGAAATTTGCCTTGGCTTCCCTCAGCTGCTTTAAAGTGTATGCCTAGCTTAACCTGCGTGCTTATTAGGTTTCCTTTTTCCTCTCGTTATTCACCGCCCATCATATGGGTTGCCACACTTGCTGAACAATGCCTTGTGACCATGCCTACAACGCCAAGCAGCATGTCAATAAAAATATACTGTATACATAAATTGTTGATTAGTGACTCTTATGCTTAAAATGTTGTTTCTAATGGGGAAATTCTAACAAAAATTGTATTCCTATGGTTCTGAGAGAGTGAGTGAGTGATTTTTCTGTCTCACAGGTGTTGCTTGTGTGTTTGGAGTGGAAAGCCTCAAATGTATAAATGTAGCCAGTAAGACTTTGAGAGTGCAAGTGTCAGGGATTCAGAGAATACTTCCGATTTCGCAAATGACAGCAACATTTTTAACGATGAAAATCTGCAGCTATAGTATTGCTGGAGATTATGATGGAACACATGGATGTGTAAGCCATATGCTGAATTGGTATAAAATGTTTGGGTGACAGTACAAAATGAAGCCTTTTGTGGTTTAAAAAAATTGCCGCTAGCGTAGTTTCCAGTGCCAGAGTTTTGCTGTAAACATTTCAAAACTTTTTGGAACCCATGACTGTATTAATTGCCAAATAAGTATAGTTATGGTTTTCTGGTTTCTAGTCACGGGACCTTGATATCTTGATGAGGGCTTTCAAGACTCACCAGTTTCGTCTCCTCATCCTGGCATTGAACTTATTGCAGTCCAACAACGTTTTACTAAGCTTCTACCTGGTCTTACTGAGTCAGTCCAACGGCATTATACCAAGCTTCTACCTGGTCTCTTTAATAAATCATATCATGATGAACTGAGATTATTGAACCTTCAGTCTCTTTAGTTTGCCGGCTGACTACTGACCTTGGACTTGTGCGTGGTCTATTACACGATCATTATGAAATTGATGGTGGTCAATTTGTTAATATCCGAAGGTGTGAAAGGACGTGAGGACATAAATCTAAACTTGTTGTGAATCAGGCCAGATTGGACTGCCGTAAATAGTTTTTTAGCAACTGTGTTGTAAATCTTTGAAATTGTCTGCAATCTGAGGTCGTTTTAGCGACTACTATTTTCAGTTTTCAACATCTGCTGAATTAGGTTGACCTGTTGTCTTTTGTCAGTTTTTTTTTATTTTCCCTCCTACTTATATTTAGTGTGGTTTAAATTTGGGTATGTGTTAGTGTGGTATTCCTGTGGTTTTTGCAACAAATTTTGTATTATTATTATTATTATAAATGGAAGAGTGTTCTACAACTATGATGTTTGATTCTTCAAATTTACAGTTACTATATATTTGTAGTGGTTACCAGACGGTAACTAGTGGCAGCCCCCAGCAAGACACTGCCCTTTCCTGCCTGAGTTTAAATTGTGTAGTAGCCCCTGGAGCCATGTTAAGGGATAAAAGACAGACGAAAGGAAACCAAAGAAATAAGGGCCCAACTACTTAATTTAATTATGCTAGGTGGTATAAGAATTTAACTTTTGGACTGGTCAATAAGACGCATACAATAAATAAAATTGCATTTTGCCTAAGCAAATTAAACAATAATTACATCATAGATAATGTATTGAGAAGTTAAATCAAGGTTTCAAATCCACATCTCATGTTGGCACGTTTATGTCACTAGCACATCTAGAATTAAATGATAATGACCGACAGAGATGGTTTATGTAGCGACTTTATTGCACTGTATATTTGTAAAAATTTAGTAATTTGTAATATATGTAATGAAGTATACAAGATTGTTTGTTAAGATAATCATTCTGAAGTAACAAATTTTGTGAGTGAAGACAAGGAGAGTAAAAATGAGCCCTCCGACTGGGCAGAACTCGCAGCACATATGTCATACATAAATTTTATAATTTTCAGCTCAGTTATGTTGGCTCCTTGTTCACAAACAAGATAAAAAGTTTAAAAAAAAAGATAGGCACCAGCCCTGCCAGTTAATAGGGGCCCACCCCTATTTAATATCTCTCTCCATTTGGAGAATGAAAATCAACAGTTGGCCACTTGAATTTTTTCCCCATTCGCCTAAATGGCAACTAGCTATAGACTTACACTCCAAAACCTATATCTTGGGAACCGTTTACGTTACAGACTAACGGTTTGTGAAATTGTGCTGAAATGTGTAATATTAAGACTGCGCAATAATACTTTCTGGGGTTAAATAAAATATACACAATGAAATAAATACATAAATTCGAAAAACCATCTACCAAACAAGATGCACTGGCGAAGTGGCATACAGAATGGTGAGGGTTATTGAGGACTACTGGGCAAGTGGTGACTGCTGCTGGATTGACATTTGAAACAGTTGAATTGTAGGCAAAACATGTTGGTGGTATTGATTTTCGTCTGCCTTTAACTGTAATTTTAAAATGGTAGTGGTGCACCAACCTTTCAATTTCTTTGTTAAATCGTGTTCCTAACCAAACATCCATTCTTCCATACACTTCGGTTGCCAAGAGTTGATAATACTCCAGCTTTTCCAAAGAATGAGTCCGAAGCATGGTTAGACAAGTCCGCACACGAGATTCTAAAACGTCAAAGACGAAAAAAATCTCATAATGTGAAGCATTTACTGCTGGCTGAAACTTGCATGTTAAAAATTTTTCCAGTCGTTTTTTCACTGCACTAAAATGGCTTTGACATCCATGAAACAATGGATGGCTTTGACATCTTCCATCCTTTATTCCTGGATGAAACTGATTAATTAACAATGTGGCTAACAGAAAATTATATCGTACCAAACCCTCTCTCACCACCACACAATAAGAGTTAAATTAATGTAAATGGAGGACCTGTTGAACGTTTTTGAGGCCCCTTGTACTATCAGAGAAAGCGGGAGTACAGAATAGTATAGTATTATATATATAACTACAACTACCAAACGTTTGTTTTATAGCTGTGCGTGATGCTAGATATAAACCAGACCATTATCCAGTTTCTGGAGATGGGGGATTGCAAGACAACATTTTGGACTTTTATTGAAGATTTTATAGGGAATGAAGAGAGAAGGGTACCCATGATGGAGTCAAACATTTTTATTTTAATGAACCATCGAAATGTAAAAAGTAGTGAATATTTTTTACTAAGTTTGGTCACAAACGACAAAAGGTATTATTCTAGAAAAACTTACACAATTAAAGGTGCAGTCACAGAATGCAAGTCTGCAGAATTGAACACAATCTATCGTTATCTAGTACTTGCTTGCGTCAAGCAAAGGAATGCACAACACCATTTCACTAAAAAAATCATTACCAGTGCTATGAAACACTTGAATGAATAATAGTTGTTTTAAAACGCCATTTCTTTTAACGAAACAAATAAGCCACTTGTCTCCTTAATTATTAGGTGAAAATTTGGTATGTCCTCATGCAAATATAGGAGCAAGCCATAGACGTTAACAAAATCACTGCCGCTTTATGGCACCACAGTAGATGCGTATGATTTCGGTTGGTGACAATGCATCTTTAAAGTAACATTATATCAAATTTCTGCCAGATGTAGAAATATATTTCTTTTAAATCAACCACCAAAAGATGAAAAAAATTGTGAAATCCTTATTCAGTTTTGTCCAACACAACTTCAGGTTTATTATTGGAGAAAAGATTCCATAAAAGCTATTTTAGTGCAATGTTTCAATTTCATTTCTTTTTCCTTGATTCAGGGGATTTCGTCTCTATTTTTGGAACTTAGGGGACACTTTTACATGATCAATTCTGGGATCTTATGGTCGCTAAGTAGATGCAAATTAATACTACGACAGACTGTGGTCAAAAACCATTGTCTTCGATTGTTATCAAAGCCCCGCCCCCAAACAGACCTACTACAATACCGGGTCTGCCTTCAACGAGACCTACGAAAACCTTTTCGAAAACTTAAGAAGTAGACGATACCTAGACGGGGGGCTGTACTCATCATGAATGAAAAATTTAATTATTTTTTAACTGGTCGGTTGTACTGCAGTCGGTACGATCCACACAGAGGCAGTCTGAATAGAGAAATGTTTTTCGCTTTAGTGCAACTACAGTATGGCTTCTACATTAAAAAAAAATATTTTGTAATTCTGTGACAACCCTCCTTTAAGTTTACAGAGTTAAAAATCTCAATTCATTCGACATTGATTTAGACATTCCAGCCGTAATACAGTCATTTTAACCAGAAAATTCCAGGTACGATTAACTGCAGGATATTCTAGAAAATAAATGTCACACAAGTCAAATGAAGCGTGAAATAAACCTAACATACAATAGCTTGGATTTTCAAAAACACAAAATGGGCCATGAAATTTCAGGCAGTGAAAACTACATTTCACATCCAGGAAAGCAAAGCAATTAGATTTATTTCAAACTGAGCTAAATGGGTTTCCCACATACGTCATTTCACGTGAAGAACACATGCTTCCACGGTGTCTCGAAGCCAACTTGCGTCAATCATACGTCGATAATGCATCCTTTTCCTGCATACAAAAAATATTTACACGCCAACATTGCCTCATTTTTGCGGCTGGTTATCACGGGAAAATGCAAGTAGTACGACCAGATTTTTTTGGTATGGGTGGCTTGTTAATTATGGTTCAGTTCGAAAAAGCAACTTCATTTGTACACCTGATTGCTTTGTACCATCCACAAATTCGGAATGAGGCATACATTTCCACAGTGCTCAACCACACCAGGGTTGAATCCTCCTACGATGCCTTATTTTACGAATTATGCTACGAATCATTATACGAATGCCTTCCTTATACTACGAATTATTCTACAAATGCCTGTTATGCTACAAATCATTATACGAATGCCTTCCTTATTCTACGAATGCTTTATTATACGAATTATGCTACGAATCATTATACGAATGCCTTCCTTATACTACGAAATATTCAACTACGAATTATTCTATCAACTGCAGCGTGGTTTGAGCACTATTATTTACAAAATGCTACGCGGTCTTGTTACGTCTTCTGTGGATTTGGCTCACGAGGCGAGCATCCTTTCAGCGTGGAATCTGGGGTTTGTGGAGCGACTCAGTTACAATTTTCAAGCCGCCTCAGCTGGTTACGTACTGCCCGGAGTCACATTATTATTTTTTGTTTGTTCGTCCTGTTCTTTAATTGTTATAACATGGGTGATTCGGAGTTAGTTTATCGCCGATGGGTGTATGGTAATTCTCGCGTGGAGGCGTCGTTAGTTCCATCGTAGGTTAACTAATACGTCCGAAAAAGCCGTGGCCTGACACAAGTTTTAGTGGGCTTAAAAAACCGTTTTTTCGTGAAGCTTTTTTTCAAGAGAGAAAATGCGAGGTATGATAATTCGAAAAAATAGTCGACACCTATGAACTTGAGGCAAGTTGTAGTTGTTTGTTGTTTGTCTGTTTGTCCTCCTCTCATTGTCCTTCCCCTTCATTTCATTTCATTTCATTTCATTTCATCTCATTTCATTTCATTTCCTCTATCCCTTACCACCGACTGTTTTTCGAGAATGAAAGGGTAGCAAACGGAAGAATGTATCTTACTAGCCTAAGAAATATTGTTGCGTTTAACTGCCTGCTCTGCATCGTTTTCCAGTGGGGACCGCACGTTGGTTTATCGTGTAATGAAATTTGTGTCAAATTAGGGCTAGCTTTTTTGACACAAACGGTAAATACACGATTGCTTACGTGGAATATATTTAAAAAAAAAAAGCATGCATCGAATACACCGCTGTGGCCCGACCTCGCCGCAGTGCTGATAAAACCTTCCCGTCCTAGGTTTTTTCAGGCAGTGTTCCTTGAGTATAGTCTTCCCGTCCTAGACCATATTTTTTGGATTAAGTAAAAGGTGTCTGGAAAACCTCCTACGCTACGATATGTCCCGTTAGAGCCCACAAGGTCAAAATCAAAAAAAAAGTGGGCTCTAACGGGACATTAGGATTCCAGAAAATGACCTTGACCTACATTCTACTTAATTAAAAATATGGACACTTGTAAAAGTAAGTATGAAATATGCAATAGCTTATCTACAAATTTATAAATATGCAATAGCTTTTATGCAAACACAAAAACACTTTGTTTATTTTTCCCCACTAATAAAGTTTTTATTTTAGAAGCATTTTGGGTAAAAATTAATCCACGAAGATTAATTTCTCATATGCTTCGTATACTCTGCCAAAACAACACACCATATTTTATCACCGCCGAAGTGATATATTTTAGTGAAACCAGATGTTGGGGGGGGGGGGGGGGAAACAGCAGTCAATAATTTCTGAACTGTACCACAAACAGCACATCTGCATCTGGTGCGGTTCCTCCTTAGTTCAAAAACCTCTAGCCAAGCAACACAACTTTTGCCAGTGTCATCAAAAGTAGCCAGAAATCTACTAATTTAAACTAGTAAAATCAAATCAAACAAAAAATTAATAAAACGAAAGGCTGAATGTGCATATATCACTGAAAATACCACTGGCTCCATCTATTCTCGTACACCCTGTTTGTTTTGAAAGGGAATAAAAAAAATTACGCGCACAATTTTTGGAGATGCGGGCGCTCCTGTAAAACAAGTTTTTTTTTATTTGCCATATCTCAAGAAAATACGAAACTGCATAGAAGACAAAAAAAAATAATACATCCTAACAAGCAAGCAAGACGTTTCTGGTTCATATCACTGAAAATACCACTGGCTCCATCTATTGACTTCGATAACATACAAAAACAAACTGAATGCTGTGAGCAACAATTTCTATCACTGAACATAGAGCGCCATCTATTGGGCACAAATCAAATCAATCAAACAAAAAATTAAAAAAACGAAAGGCTGAATGTGCATATATCACTGAAAATACCACTGGCTCCATGTATTGACTTTGATAACATAGAAAAACAAACTGAATGCTGTGAGCAACAATTTCTATCACTGAACATAGAGCGCCACCTATTGGGCACAAATCAAATCAAACAAAAAATTAATAAAACGAAAGGCTAATCGTGCATATATCACTGAAAATACTTCTGGCCTCCATCTATTGACTTTGAATCGAAAAATACAAAAACGAAACTGAATGTTGTGAGTAACAATTTCTATCACTGAACATAGAGTGCCATCTATTGGTCACAAATCAAATCAAACGAAAAATTAATAAAATGAAAGGCTGAATGTGCATCCGGAAATCACAAGTCTTTACTTGTTTATAACTTTCTCACCAGTAGGGGTGTGCGATCACAACTTTTTCAAGTCGAGTCGAGTTCGAGTCGAGTTGGGGGTTGAGTATCGAGTTTCGAGTCGAGTTCGAGTTTTGAGTATGGTTTTACAAACCATAACTCGGGGAATTATATGATTTTTCATAACAAAAAAATCTGGAAAACTCCCGTAAAAAGCAAAGCCAGGTTTTTGGGCCAACGCGAAACTGCATTAAACACCGTATGTTACGACATTGTGATGAAAATTATATATTAATATTTTGTGTTGAAACCCAAAAGTTCAATAAATAGACTTGATTTCTTGCAACACGTCAGCCCTAGAAACAAGTAAACCTGCGAAAAAAATTTCCTTCCAAAAATTACAGTAAATAACTTGGAAATTGACCTCAACTACTCTGTAAACCTGGAAAATTCAGGGGAAATTCTTTCAGTATTTTGGTGGGAACCATGCAAATGCTGAACCAAATAAATTAGTTTTTCCTGTATCAACAACACGACAGTCATTATATAACTACAAGAAATATTCCACAGTTTTTACGCATTTTTTCTACAAAACTTAAGTAAATGTGGTAAGTTTTGTTGCAATTTGTTGAGATATTACGATCTTTTTGCTAAAATTCAACATAGATCTCCTCTGTCCCAAACTAAAGGTTATAAAAGTGAGAACGTCTCAGACTAACTGACAAAAGCGAAAAGGAGTAACGAGATTCCCATCGCGATAATCCGTAAAACTCGAACCTCGAAAATTTCGAGTTTAAAGTTTTAGGATCGAGTCGAGTTTACACAACGAAGTCAAACTCGAACTCGACTCGAAATTTCGAGTTTTGCACATCCCTACTCACCAGTCAATGTTCCCCCATACTGCAGCCAAAAAAAAACAAGAAAGGAGACATTAATTTTCTGCAGCCAAAAAAAAGAAAGAAGACATTAATTTTAGCTAAGTTTCTCATTTCTCCTAGATATCGGCGGCCATTTTGAATTTTTCAAAATATGGTCAGAATTCCACCAAAATCAATATTCTTTGGAATTTGAACCTCCCTATCGATCTGCCGTGTCAAAAATTAAAATTTCTCAATTTTTTTTGCCGATTTGGGTACAGGTGTAAAGTGTTAAGCAATGAACAAAAATAAAATTTGGTTTTATTAATCTGCGGACTGAAGCAAGTGCCACAGCCTTACTGTTGTTGAATTTCGTCCAAGGGATTCTTAAGAATTTCAACGATTTCTGGGATGTTTTGGAGGAACGAGTTCCATTCCGCAAAGTTCATTTCACACTGGGTTATCGGAATCATGTTCCAATCAAAAGTGCAGAACACGAGTCGAGTAGCGTCGCCGTTAAATTTTATCCTCAGTCTTTTATTTTCTCCAAGACGCACTGCATGAAACAGAGAATTGAGAGCATTCACCAACAACGAATTGAAATGATGTAGTAAAACAGCGTTCGTTGATAGACTTAGGAACAACTGAATCACATTTTGAATCTGTTCAATAGCACCCAAGGCCTCCGCCAAAATGAGTTTTATTGGCTCTACGTTTCAAAATTTCTTGATTTAAATCGCCGTGATTTTTTAACAAGACTTCCCATTCGTGAGCTTTCAAATCAATTTGGGACTGGCCCGACGTGAAGTTAACGACAGCATTTTCTCCAAAGGAAGTGACTTGAACGGTGGCGTGACGGCCCAGGGCGAAAACATTATCGTCACTCATATTGGTTACTTGCGGTCTTTAATAATAAGAGGGATTAATTTTATTTTTTTTTATGCTCTTATCCTTCAAATTCGCAATGTACCTCTAACAAATGGTGCCCAGTTGGAATTACTCCTGAATTGGAGACCAAAATCGTGTTCCCAATTTGCAGTTCTATTGGCGTCCTGTCAAAGCTGACCACGGTGGCTGCCTCACCAGCAATTTTATGAATGGTCTTAACCGAATTAGCTCCGACCTGCAAACCTACTTGGAATTGAATATTGATTCGTGAGGCAAGGGCTATTACTTTAGTTATCCGACCGAGTTCGGAAGCCGTGATGTACTGTTGGCTATTTTCTGACAACCATTTAAAATTATCTCTCGTTTCTAAATTCGAACGAAAACAGTAGACGCGCCTGAGAACTCGTAAATCCCTCCCAATCCGATTTACTTGTCTGTGTACGTATTTCTTGGTCGCTGCATCGCCGTCACTGGATGGCTGACCCAAATTTACTAATTTCTTGTCAGCCAAGTTTAAATTTCCATCGAAATCTTTACTCAAACCTATTTCAGATTTCAGGTAGCCTAGAGTGACTGCTTCGTTTTGACTGTTGGGAGCCCCCAAATCAACTATTCTGTTTCCAGCTAAACTCAAATTGCCTTCTACAGTTTTGGAGAAACCAAGTGCGTTTTTAACGAATGTGACGGTAGCAGCGTCTGACTCAGAAATAGGAGGGGCTAGGTTGGTAATTCTCTTCTGCCTGGCATTAAAATCAGTGTCTGGTCCGCTCAAGAAATCTCCATTATGCGATGCTGTTTTGATCCGTTTCGCAGAGCTACCAAATTTATCGACGAAGCTCATATTTTTTCTTTCAAGTTATGGATAATTTGAAAAAAGTTTTCACCCTGGAACAAACGTTGAATTACGTACAAGCAATACTGGCCACACAGTACCTCTCCGAGATATCTTTTGATCTCTAGAGGAGCTTTTAAACCAAAAGAATCGAAAAAAAACAGCAGCTGTGCCCTCGACTGAAATAACACACCCAGTGGCTTCCTGGAGCTGAGGGGTCCTGAAAATTGACTATGCCACTCTCTCCATTCAGCCGCACACGTTGAGGAAGGAGGTCTTTGCTGAACGTCCCTCTGTAATTGGTAACACTTAATTTTTCGGCATATCTGTTTAAATCTACGTTAGTCAGAGCCCTGTTTAATGGGACACCTGCTTGAGATAAAAACCTTGTCCAGGGTTTCGGTTTTTGGTAGTTTTTTTTGTGACTTCTTTTTTAAAGTTTTTTTTTAAGTCCAGCTCCCTTCTTTCTATACATGGCGAGCACCTCCATGGCGGCATTACGCCGTTTCAATTCTTGCAGCTGCCTGGCGTTATTCCTGGCCGAGTTGACGGCTCTAGAGATTCCAGATGCTGCTCCAGCTAAACCACCGATGGCGCTCAACTCCGCCAGGGCGGGTAGGAGAGGAATTATGCCGCCAGTTTGATTACGAGAAAGTTTCAAGCTCAGTCCTCGACCTGCCTTGTGAGCCTTCAATACTTTACCGTGTTGCGTTTTAGTGAGTGGAAGCGTCACGTTCCCTCTCTTTAGCTGAGAATTGGAAAGGCGGAAAGAAGGAACTTTGCCAGCTTGGACGTGTTTGAACATTTTTTGCTTTTGATGGGGAGTCAAAGAGACTGCTACATTTTTGTAAATGATTTTTTCCTCTTTATGAAAAAAAAATAAAGCATCAAGCATCATACCAAAACCTCGACTTTACTCCTGTCCAATGTCAAATACATTATTCTGTCGCTAATGACCAATGCTAAAGCATTCGTATTTTGGGAGACGGCAGCCCCAAAGTGCATTTTTACTTGCAGATCTATAACTGACAAGGACAATCTCTGACTGTTTTGAGACGTCGAGGGCAACCAAAGGCTAATTCTTC
>JAHWFP010024807.1:4887-26459 GCA_023313725.1 Lithobius niger
AAAAAAAAAGAATGGTTAGGAACTCAAACGGATGGTTACAAGTACCAGTGTGGAGGAATTCCTGTAGAAAGAGAGGGCAATCTTACATTACCTGGTGTAGTTAACAAATTACCAAAAGAACTAAGACATTTTAAGACTAACGATGAAGTGAAGAGAAAAATTAAACCGTGCATCATGACGACTTAACCACTATCGTAATTTAAAGGACCGCCATAATTGCATGTTGACATACAGAAGCGGAGCGTGAGATTATATCTGTGGTGGGGAAGGCCAGTTTCCCCGTGGTGGGGAGGGGGGGAGGCAATTGCACATACATTGTTGATTCTCCCTCCCCTCCCATATGCCATGTCTCCCTCCTGTCCTTTGCCGTTCGGTCGGTAGTTGGCATCGTATGTTCGCGCTGCTGGCCGTTGCGTTCCGGGCGCAGCTACTATTTCAGCGGGCCTTGGCTGCTACTTTTATAATTTGCCGTTCCGTCAGTAAATGGCGGAGATGGCATCGTATGTCCTGCTTGCTGCAGATGGAGATTGCTGCTGCGCTGCCGATGACAGCGTTTCGCATCTTGTGTAATTATACCTTATATAGATGCTGAGATGAGATGCACACATCAAACTCAAGTTGGGATGAAATGCACAGGGCAAACTCCTCATGAAGACTGCCAGTGAAAAGGCTGAAATTAAGTGTACTGCAGGCAATGTCTGCTACAAGGGGCTGCTCTAAGCTCCGACGGCCAATGAAAACGGCTGAAATGACGCAACAACACCAGCGAGGCAGCGTCACAAAGTGTGCCGGGGAGGGGGGAAGGAGGGCGGCAGAGTTCGGGAGGGGGTGGAGTTTGGGAAGTCACCTCCCCTTTTACTTCATGCTACCCAGTACAGTATTTGGCTAGACCGGCATATGTTACGCCGGGTTCTGCTAGTATAAAGTGAAATACAGTCCTAGCACTTTAATAGTCCATTGATATTGTGATTATAATTATTCAACATACAATTATAAATTGTATATTCATGTTAAACACTCTAGTTGTGGTATACTATTGTATTACCAACAATCACTTGTGTAAAATATGTAAATATGCACATGCATTCTAGCTGTTCGTTAGTAAAGACTATCCCACATGAACAAATTATTTATTCATTCCAATTCTTGATTTTATGTTGAAACAGGTTTGCTGCATGGGGGACTTGCGCGGGGCGAACTGCGGCTGAGTGTCCCTCCCAAGCAGCTCAAGCTCAAGGTGGGACTCAACGAAACCCTATCTTGTCGCTCCAACTTGAACACCGAAGTGGACTGCCAATGGCAGCGCAATGGCCACCCGGTGGTTGTGGGCAGGGGCATGTGGAAGAGCAAATACGACTGGCAGGGCTCATCCAAACATGGCGACTGCAGCCTGCGCCTGATTGGCTCCAACCTCGAATACCACAGTGGGACCTGGGAATGCACAGTATCCGACCTACAGACACTAGGCAATACTGTGACGTCTAGTCCTGTTAAAGTCATCCTCCTAGGTAAGCATGTTTGGTAACCTCAGGTAAGATGAAAGGAAAAATTATTTTTGAAAAAAGTTGAGCAAATGATCTGATAAAAATTCCAATTTTGGCTGAAGAAAAAGAGTTTAATGTCAACAGTTTTTTTCAGTATGCATGTCGGGTTTCATAAAAGTACCTTCCCACAGCATTGCCTAAAATTGATTGTGACTGTGACTGTGGGGCAATGTGACTGTTTAAGTAGACCCTTTTCACGCGAGGAGGGTGGTGCCTCTTGCCTGTGCGCAATTGTGGACCCACAGATACTTTTTACTAATGGTTGTAAATACACGATTTCAAGCGAAACGGGTGAAACCGTGCAACTATGAAAGAGCGCAGGGCCGGAAAGCACCCATCATTCTAAAACCATTGCTGCGTGTCCGTATAAGGACTAATGCTTTTTACACGTTTTGTACATTGAACAGGGTGCACGTTTTCATGCTACGTGGGTGCAGAGTGCCTCTGCCCGCAATGTCTCAGTCTGTGTCAAACGTTTTGCTGCGTATACAGCTCGTGTGAACGCAAAGTTGCTAAAAACCCGCATCTGCACTTACATGCGAGTGTGGGCATCATCAGCTTCGTGTGAAAAGGGTCTTTGCTAGCATTATAAATGGCTACAGTAATTTTATAAACTGATCCTCACTTTGACAGTAACAAAGAACCTGACTGTGTGGTAATGATTTTATAATTTAGCTTTTAATCATATCTTAAACGTTTTGCCAAATTACAGGCAAAGTGGCACAATACGATTATTTGTTTATAGGAAGAAGTGGCATTCCCTGAATGCAATATAGCTGTCCAACGATCACTTCTGTTTTGTGGAAAATAAATTCACTCAGTAATCTTTAATTAAAGTAAAAGAAGCAAAATTTGAGTAACAACTTAAGCCTATTCTACTCATATTTTTTAAAGCCTACGACATGTGAAGAAATAATTACCCATGTGTAGATTATTACACACCGGCGTTTTTCCTAAGCAAAAAAAAAAAAAAGGAGAAACAAAGATTGTGCTAGTTTTATTTTCGTAGTTCCCACTCCATTCGATTGATTGGCTTACTCTCATTTGGCTTACTATTTGCCATATTATTAATACGGCTTACTTAATTTAACTTACTTTTAATTTGAAACTAAGTGGCATGCACAGATCTCTGAGAGGGCAGATCCACTTTGGCAAAAGGGCACAATTGGTGTGTCTCAGGACCTACCACACCAGTCAAAAACCTCCGTGTAAAAATAGTTGCTCCCTAAAATATGTTTTGTTGCCTTTTTTTTAGAAGGTATGCCTGATGAACACTTTAAACATCGTTTACGGCCATAGAAAAAATTTGACAACATTATCTTGTCTGTAAAATTTGCATATGCTTGCTTGGCTTTACCGCGAGATTCGGCGAAAAAAATTGTTGCCAAAAAACAGTAGCGTGCACAAAGGGAAGCAGGCAAGCATAACCCCCCCCCCTTGCCCTCTTCTAAAAATAAGCCATTATTAAGAAAAATAACAATAAACACCACGCTGCAATACCACCATAAAAAAAAGTAAGAATGCTAAAATGTGTTCCTGCAGCTAAAAATGAACAGAGAGCACAAAAAATAATATCTGTCATGACAAGGTCACAGAAAAAATATATCAAACCACTTTGTAAAATACTGACGGTGGGGGTTATCCAGTTGAGGTTTAAACTTAATCCTTGGGTTAAGCTCGGTAATGAGGGAAAAAATGGTGATATCCATCACGAAATACGTTGAGGGCTAAGCAAAAGGTCGAGGACTAACTTAATACTGAGTAGTTAGCCCCAAGATGTAAAAAGCGGTGATATCCATCTAGTATTAGCGTTATTCCTGAGCTTTAACAACATTTTAACCCAAATATATCGAGGGCTAATTCAGCCTGAAGGTCGAGGTCTAAGGAGTAAAGCACTAACAAAACCCCACCTTAGTCCAACATGGATATCACCAACGCTTTTCTCCAGTCCACTAACTCCCAGGTCGAGGTTTAGTTACATCCAGGGTTGAACTAATCCTGGGCTAGTTTAAACCTCAACTGGATGTCCCCACCATAAGAGTAATGGTACCAAAGCTTTCAAACTTTCCTGATAATTCTCTGAACATTTATTTAACTTGTTGTTGTCCAGCCTCATTTAACATGTGGTATTACGGTGCCGGGAGGTAATTTTCCAGCAGAACTTAGTTCCATGGGGCAAGGTGGCCTGATGGTTAGCATTAAAGTCTCATGTACCAGAGGTCCTGGGTTCGCATCTGGCCTCAGCCACCACTGGAATGTTTGGGAAGAGTAGGGTCCTGTGATGTCTCGTGCTCATGTTGATTGTGGCATGTAAAAG
This sequence comes from Lithobius niger, assembly GCA_023313725.1. Taxonomy (NCBI): domain Eukaryota; kingdom Metazoa; phylum Arthropoda; class Chilopoda; order Lithobiomorpha; family Lithobiidae; genus Lithobius; species Lithobius niger. The sequence goes on from JAHWFP010024807.1 coordinate 8,749, forward strand.
ATCCTAGGAATTTCCGATGGGATTTACCCACCAAAATTGCCCCTCTCTCTGTCTGGCACTATGGCTACGCTGGGTGCCACCAAATAACAACAGTACTCAGTCCACATTCAGGCTACAAAAATGTTTTAAAAACGTCTGGTAAGAGCAGAAAGGACTATTCCAAGGGTATTTTTTTCAAGAAGTGCAAAGTGTCAGCGGGAAGAAAACTGTATGAAAAAAGCTGTCAAGATTCATCATACTCTAGAATCCGTTGTTTAATTCTACAGTAACTAGAATTCTTCATTTGCTTCTGTTCTAAAGTAACTAATTCTTTATTTTCCTCTTTCAATGTGACTAGAATTCTTTCTTTTCCTCTCTTGTAAGGTGATTAGAATTCTTTCTTTTCCTCTCTTCTAAAGTGACTAGAATTATTTTTTTTCCCATCTTTTAAAGTAACTAGGATTATTTATTTTCCTCTTTTTTAACGTGACTAGAATTCTTTCTTTTCCTCTCCTCGAAACCGACTAGAATTATTTCTTTTCCTCTCTTCTAAAGTAACTAGAATTCTTTCTTTTCCTGCCATCTAAAGTAACTAGAATTATTCATTTTCCTCTTTTCTAACGTGACTATACAATGCTTTCTTTTCCTCTCTTCTAAACTGACTAGAATTATTTCTTTTCCTCTCTTGTAAAGTAACTAGACTTCTTTCTTTTCCTCTCTTCTGAAGTACGTAGAATTATTATTTTCCTCTTTTCTAACGTGAATAGAATTCTTTCTTTTCCTGTCCTCGAAACTGACTAGAATTATTTCTTTTCCTCTCTTCTAAAGTAACTAGAATTCTTATTTTCCTCTTTTAAAGTAACTAGAATTCATTATATTTCTCTCTTTTAAGTATCTAGAATTTTTTTCGCCTCTCGTTTAAAGTAACAAGAATTCTTTCTTCGCTTCTTTTAAAGTAAAGAAATACAGATGCAAACCTATTTACGTTGTCTTTTGAACTTAAATGTCAGACTGTCTGAGTGGGGAATTGAACCCACAACTTTTGAAACCAAATGCCGAGGTCGTACCACTGAGTCATAGCCAATATGGTTCAGCGGTAGGACCTCTGCATTTGGTTTCAAAGATGGTGGGTTCAACTCCCCGCTCAGGCAGTCTGACATTTAAGTTCAAAAGGCAACATGCACCCATATTTATTTAGACTGAGTGCGTGGTGTGTTAATACACCTTCTGCAACCTAATAATTATCATATAACTGTATACCATGTAAAAGCTAATAAAGATCAATGGTGAATAATAGAATCATAAACCTATAGAAAATGCTGAACTATGAGACTCAAAACCTACTGTTGGAATCTTATGGTGTGCAGACGTAATCCAACCTTGGTTTATACTTAATAGATCTAAGCATGTTCGAGCAATAAAAGGAACCATTCACTAATGAAGTATTTTGCAATTTGTTTTCAAGTTGAGCCTAGTGACATGAAGATTGAAGTAGTAGGATCTGGAATGTGGATTGGGCAGCTTAAAATCGAGCACGGCAGGGTGACGGTCCAAGAAGGGACTAACATCACGGCCAACTGCAGCATGTGTTGTGGCAGTCCCAACGCCACCATCACGTGGAAAAAGGTGACCACCTCACGGACCTTGAGTTTATCGTCAGTGAAGAGGAACACCAGGCAGGACAACTTCACGTGGCTGAGTGAGGCCGTGGCGGAGCTGTACGTCACACGTGATGACAACCGCGCCACCCTAATCTGTTCCGTGTATCACGACACCTTCCGCGGTTCCGGTTGGAAGAGCAGGCAGATCACCCTCAACGTTCTGTGTAAGTATTTTTTGCTACTGTTACATAAAAAAATTGAAAGTAAACCTTTATGGATTAATAACCTAATAGTTAGACTAAACCTGAATAACTAACTTGTCATGACCGATTATATGTGTTAAAATTCATCATAAAGGCTTGCTTAATTCAGTCGTATGAATTTGGGCTTGCTCTGGAGAATTAAGTTTAATCGTTTGATTCCACCCTCATACGTTTTTACATCTTCATATCTCTTATTGGGAAGCAGTTAGATTATATTATTACACTTATTATAATCTTATAATATTATATAAGATGTCCAGTATACATAATTCCTCTGCCATTTGTTATTTGTACTGGTACTAACAGAATTTAGCTCTGAGGCCTACGCTAACTAGCAAATCTATCCGTTAATGTCATAATTCAACCCTGTTATACACAGTTAAGGGGGGGGGGATTGAGGCTTAAGGACAAGATGTACTTCTGCCTATGGTCATATTATTTTACACATGTTTTTCATCCAAAATTAGGCTTTTATTATCTCATAGAGGAATCTTCCCCTCAAAGCATCCGCCCCGCACAAGGGGAAATTATTAACAACAACGCTCTGTAACCAAGTGCCCCATAAGAAAGGAAAAAAGAGGACAATCAACATGACAACAATACGAACTACGTAAATTTCAGAATGCCACGCGCTTAAACAGCAGTATGACAATCTACGGCACCCAAACACTGGACAAATACGCTACTGATATTTAATAAACTGTAAATGGACTTTTTTAAATTAGTAGTGCTCAAACTTGAGGGACAAAGAAATTCGTCGACACTTCACTTACGTTATTAAAAAGAAGAATGACAGTTTCGTAGATTTCACCTTAACTGTATCTTTGAAATGTATTTTAATAATGAGGAACATGTACTATTCCACACACATGAAAGCATTACTTTTAAATTTTTCATTCGGAATTGACAAATTACATCACATTAAAAAAAAATTACCTTCGAGAAAAACTAACAATAATAACCTTTTTTTTTCAGATCCTCCGCGAAACATTTTAGTCCCGCGCAATCTCACAGGTTACCTTCATGAGCAGGTGATTCTGGATTGCCCTCTAAGCGGTAACCCCACCCCCACCTACAAATGGTACTTCCAGGGGGAGAATGGGACATGGACCCAGCTTCAAGATGATGACGGCAAGGGCATCACCCTTACCCTCGACAATGCCAACATCAACCAGTCCGGCTTCTACAACTGCACCGCTGTCAGTGAAGTCTTCTCCCGGAAGTATGAGGCCAGTGGCCTTCTCTACCTGACTCTTGTCGAGGGAGGAGCTTGTGAGTAAACATTTTGACTGTCTAGTGACATCATTGTTAATCATTGGATATCAATTTCTTTAGCTAACAACTAGCTCTAATCAAAGCACATTCATAAACATGTTTGCATCGTAAGAATTGGTAAAAACACCATTAGTTTGGCGGGAAAACGTAAAACGCTAATGCACAAATGCAACTGGACGTTATTCTTGTGTTTTTAATCAAATTTTGAGTTTTAGTGTGTCAATCTTCTCGAGAAGAAGTCGGGTGGAGAAAACCCCGAAATACCAAGATGGAAATAACCTTTATCATTTGTGTATACACATTGATTTTGTACATTATCACATCTCAAGAACTGGTCAAACATAATTTTTTTTTGTGTTCGTTAATATTTAAAAAGTATGCGATATTTTAACATTTACGGAAAAAATATCATGTTCGCAGTAAAGCTTAAAATTGCAATGATGAAATATACAGGTATAGGATGTCACCCGCTTTCCGAGGGCTGAGCGCAACAACGTCGAGGCCCTCAGGGCTGAGCCGTTGTTGCTCTCTATACGAGGAACGCAGTGGATATCCTGTTTATCACTTGATTTCACGACGATTACAATGCGTTACCATGTTATAGCATAAACAACCATTGTTGTTCATTTTTCATTTTGTTTCCCGATTTCGAACTTGTTCTTACGGTAAACAAGGGAAATGACATTCCATTGTTGAGATGTAGCTATACATACGGATCGGAATGAGAGCAGATGCATGATGGGATGCATGCGGACTGACAGCAGGTGCATGACGGTATGGATGTGGACGAGAGCAGTGCATGACGGGACGGTTGCGGACAGGAGCAACTGCTCTCATCGACAACAGTACAACAGTCCCATCACGTGCCTGCTCCATATGTTCAGCTACAATTGCACTGTTGTTGTAGAGGACTGAGAGCGTTGAAATCAGGTGACATGTCCAGAAAATGCCTCATTAATCGGAAGTTATTAGTTATCGTCACTGCAGAATAATCAAACCTCATCTTACCACACCTTTATGCTAATAAATTTGTTTTTAGTAATTGTGCTTTGAGGCTTAATAGCATAGTTCAGTAAGTACGCAGAACTGTAAGTATAAATTTAAAGTGTACGTCAATGGCTAATTTTATTTGTTTGATTTGTGCAGTTAACTTCTTATGGTGGGGTGGAGAATGTCTTTGAACAAAGACGGATGCAGATCACTTTCCGACAGTACAGAACCAATTTCAGTTAAACACCCAAGTGACTGCATGTCATACTGAAGACATTTTTAGTCTCCTGTACAGCGAAATCTGGGAAACAATGACTTTAACCGTCCGTAACTACTCTGTAATGGCACCAGATAGAGACAAACGGTTTTCACCATTAGATTCAGCATCCAAACAGTAGTTAACAGGAAAAAAAGAAAACCGGAAGTATGAAGCGGAAGTAGCTTACAAGCGGCCGGAAGTGGCCGACAAGCGCGCTCATCATGTATGGAACGATACCAGACACAGACAAGTGGTGTTCACCATCAGCTTCAACATTCAAAAATTTGTTGAAATTAATTTCTAAAAAACGGAAGTATGAAGCAGAAGTGGCCAAAAAGTGGCCGACAGGTGAACCCATCATGTAGGGGATGTTACCAGACAGAACAGAGACAAATGGTTTTCACCGTTATATTTAGCATCCAAAATTAGTTAAAATTAATAAAACAAAAGTGGAAGTATGAAGCGGAAAGAGCCCGAAAGTGGCGGAAGTGTGCAGAAGACGGCTTGTGACTAGATAGTCGATTCTCTCCCCCCCCCCCTTCCCCACCGGCTTGTTTTTCTCCAATCCCATCGTTAAAGCTTGGAACTTAAATGTTACGTATGACTGTAGGAAGTTCATCATTGCGCTGTTTGCCTTCACCTACTAATAAATATACTTTATTTATTTATTTATGTTTCCTTAATTGAGAGCAGTCTTATTTCATTTTTCAGTTCGTGCTTTGAAGACAACTGAAGCGATGATTCTTGGAATTGTTCTTGGAGTCATCCTTCTCATTGGACTAATTGGATTCATCTTATGGCTCAGGAAACGAAAAACAGGTAAACTCTTTTGCAATTGCTACTTATCTGTAACATGTAAATGTTGCTAGAACATTATGCAATACTAAATGTAAAATAGTGTACATAGGCTTACGTACTTTTGTGTAAAACAATAAAACATTTATTTAACTTAAGAAAAACATTCCTGTTCACATATAATGTCATTGACTCATTGTTGACATAAAAAAAATGATCTCTATTTATATATAATTTTTGCAATGTTCAATGTAAGTTGTCAATGTAACACTTGTTGCACTAAATATAAGTTATGTAATGATAAGGATTACTTTATTGTCTCCATTGATGCATGTCACAGACTATTCACTATTTTCTTTACTAATATCACATTTCCTTTATTTTCTCTTTGAGTTTCTTCTGTTTGGTTGGCACAGTTTACTGGTCAGTCACCTAAACGCGTCAGTATTTTCTAGTAGGCCTATTTAATAAATTCCATTTAATTAGGGATGCATCCAGATGAGGCCTGAAGAGTAATTCTGGATACATCATTAAAATAAATTCCATTTAATTAGGGATGCATCCAGATGAGGCCTGAAGAGTAATTCTGGATACATCATTAAAAAAAATTGCCAAAATTCAGTCAACAGAGAGAGAGAATGAGCGAGATAGCAAAATGGCCAAGAACAAGTCTTTTGATGATCTTAGTTGAATTTTTCAGATTTCAATTTCACGAAATAGATCGGAAGATTTGCATTCACACGTCATGGCTCGATGATAGCCGAGTCATTTGGAAAGATGGCAGTGCTGTTTCTCAGTTCTTAACTACGATCACTATTAAAGGTAACACCTTTAGCTTGCATCAGGCTGGTGTCAACCTTGTCTGTATTTCAATGCAATACATTCCCATCTTTTGTTGATCGGGGTGGGGGGGAAGGGAACGCTATTTTCACGACTGGCAGCCTTCTTTCCCCATCTGGCTGCATCCTTCTCTTCTATTTCAGCCTTACAAAGATGAAGTGTAATTCCCCCAACAGAAATGTATTAATTTAATAGGTTCTTATACCCTTACAGGAAGAACATATGTGTCCGCTAATGATAAAGAGAGGTAAGGCAATGAACGAATTTTTTCCTGTTATTAACTTAAAAAAAGGCCTGCATTGAACGATTTGGTTAACTGACAATGTATATCATTCATCATTCATCATCTCATTCTATTGATATTCAGTTTTCTGAAATGACTCGCAAGGAAGGAACTTGGTTTTCTTCTGCCAGCAGTTTAACAAAATTTACTCTTAAGTGTCAATAAACTTTACAAAGAGAAGCATAATCTGCATTTGTACAGGGCATCCAATTTATCGTGCCATCTTTAAATCTGTCTTATTTTAGTACTAGAAGTCTGTAAATGATAGCGCCTAAAAACCGCATGCCGTTTGGAAACAGTGTGCAAGGGCTATTGTTTCCAAATGGTCAAAGTTGAGGGCTTTATCCGGCTGAATACACCGCTCGGGATAACAATTGAAGAACACATTTTTTTGCAATGTCAGGGCCCATACAGCAATGTCTATTGCACTTCCAAAAAGTCTATTGTAAAACATGTCTTAGAAGTTGTTTGAAGGGGTTATTCATCGTCGGGTTTTCGTTGCATGAACGCGGATGGGGCATTCGTAATCGAGCAACAATGCATAAACAATGTCTGCGTACACGACTTCCCAAGAGTTCGACAGTTACTGTTCTTTCATGGGGCCATTCGTTAGACTATTGTTTCTGCGGGCCAATAATTCCGAAAGCAGGTATTGAGTTTGTCATATACCTTTCTATTTAGGAAACTGATGCTTCGAATGTATTATGAAGGGGACAATATTACTCATGCAATCATGCATAACTCTCCATGTGGCCCTCGTATTAAGCACCTACACTCCCAATCTGACTACAAAGTTGAAAATAGCATGTTTGAATGTTGTTCACAAATTCATTGAATTGCATGATTGGAAATTTTTCATGTAAAGCTAAGTTATTGTTGGAATTGTTACTGTTGCAGTACATTGTCGTGGGGCAGATAACCCAGTTTGGGGGGGGGGGAATCATGCTCCCTAAAAAAATGCATAAAACAAAATACGTTAACAATGATGGCACTAGCACTTTATACTTTTCAAGAGAAATTGACAATTTTGAGAAATTCTTAGAGACATGTAAATTTATTGACAACAAGTTTACAGCCTAATGTCTATGGCCACACAGGGAGTTCCATTATATGACTAACGTATAATTACGATTATATAAGTAACGTAATTACGTTCCTAATAAATTTGAAGCTTCAATTTTCAAAGTGGAATGTCACAAGAGAAATGGGTTTTAAGTTTTAATTAGAGCATTTTGACGATACATAAAACAAGATAGACAGCTTAAATGATAAAACTACAGCTTGCTTCGGAAAAATTATTATGTAATTTACTTGAAGTGCGTTAACAAAATAATTTGTCTTCAATAAGAGTTTATTGTGAAGTACCAAATTACAAGAGAGCATATTGCTATTACCAGGAACGACATGAAAGGGAGTGTCCGTGATAATATTACTGCAGGTTTCATCTCTTGTTCATGGCCGCAACCCCACGCGGTCAAATTTGGAACTACTGATCGTTAACTATTTTCTTGGCTAACACATGTTAAAAATAAGCTATGTAGGTTTTACCTAATAGCTGGATGCGGAAAAATGCCACTCCGGTAAGGATTAATCCAGGCATGTGGCTCCTCTGTTTGCAACAGTGTTCCACGGTCGTGAAGCGATGAAGCAGATGGTTGCTGCAAGCCAAGGCCAGCTGAGGCAGAAATCACGTGTTTTGCCTCCCGATTGAACACCAATTTAAGCACGTGCCGAAAACTGATACCGTTTAGTGCTGCTCTGGTAAAATAACGTTCTAGCGATGTTGAATCAACTGGCCCGTACCTGAGAAGCGAAACCGACAGCTTCTCTCTCAGATGACCTTGTGACGAGTGATGGAATATGAAGCTATCATTACAACATGGACACTCCCAGTCCTACGGACGTGTATATATGTTTATTCGCTCCTGCGATTACCGAACAAGGCAATCAGACATGAATGATATTGTTCTATTAAATTATCTACAGTCAGATGTTAGCAATTTTCCACTATTTTTTTTAAGGATTAAGATCTTAGGCGGAAGCCCTGTTGTAAATTTCTAACTGCAGATCAATAAATCAGTGATACTCATGTTTCTCTTTGCCTTGGCTGCAGATTCCAAGAGCAAAAATTAATTTTGTTTTCAAGACGTTGAAAAATATTGTCACAGGAGGAATAGGTTAAATTCTATCATAACCTATCAATAGAAATTATACTTCATTTTACATTGCTTGTGCCGAATTTTACCATCCGCGTACATAAGCACAAGAATTTAGAGGGTTGGGGAGGAGAACTTGTAGCTTTAAAAAGTCCCTATCGAAATGTGTTACACTCATTCCTATTAATTCCATCCGAGTTTTCAGAGGGCGCCACACGTTACGTCTGATATAATTTTTGCTCATTTCCAGCCCAAACATAAGGTAAACTAAATTACAACTAAGCTAAACTAAATAGTAATTAAATACAAGCTAGTTTCGTTTAGTTGAGTTTCATTTTAGGCTGACAACTGAGTAGAAATTCCTACATAAAACTCATGGTGCCCTCTATAAACTTAGACGGAACTAACAGGAATGAATCTAAGACGTTTCAATAGAGGAGCTCAATCACAAATTCTCCTTTCCAGCCCTATAAATTCTTGATAACCATTTTATCACTACGAGCTTTTTAGTTTGTTAAGTCGAGAAAATGCTGTGTCTTATGCACATACATATAAGAGGAACATTGGAGAAATTAATACTGGTGTTCCGAAAAGATTGGTATAGTCACTCAGAAAACTGAATTTCAAAAACTGCCTTAATTGGTATTGCCTGATGGAAACAGAGAAAAACGTTTAAAAAAGACAGGTGTATTTTAAACTAATACTCACACACAGCAAGAGAAGCCACAATTTTTTCGTAATTACTAAAATTACTAGTGTAAAATATACTAATTTTAGTGTATTTATTTGAGTATCTCCTTGATTAGACAGAAGAAATCATTTGCTACCAACCCTTAGTCGCAATTTTAATAAACAAATGATTTCATCTCTGTCCAACCAAGGAGATGCTCAAATAAATACACTAAACTTAGTGTTTTTTTTTTTGGATGTTTCCCTGAGAAACTATTGGTGAGTCATGTCAAACCATCTTCAAATAATACTGCTTGTGCAAGGTAGTAAAAACTTTACCCTAAATGACTCAATCACTTTCAAAAGATGTTTACACCACATTCTGAAACTGATTTATTCACAGACTATTTAAAAAAAATTTTTTCTGTTTATCGTAAAAGCAAGTTTATCGAAAATAAATTGGCCTACCTTCTGGCTGAATACATCGCTGGTGATCGTTGCAGTAGTTTAAACACGGCTGTAATGATTATTAAATTTGAACGTAAAATCCACTTTTTTCTTTCTGGTTCTGACTAGTGATAAACCTCAAGAATTCCCACTAGAATAAATAAAAAAAATTAGAATTATTCTCACGAGAAACCTAAGAAGTAGTTCATTATAAAATTATTTCAACAGTGAAAGGTGTTGAACTATTGAAGGGTTCAATTATTAACAAATAATTAAGGTACGGACGTTTATGGGTTATCAAGTACCGTATGTACAAACCAGTCATAAACACTCTTAATGCACACTACCTTTAAAAATGTTCAGATGTTTAAAACTACCATTAGACTTAAAATAATCAGAGAAAAAAATAAAATTAAGTAACTTAACTCAACCAGAACTTGTAATGTTAAATAACTTTAAATGTAAAATTATCTTAAAACAATAAATGCCAAATTTTAAAAGTTCATTATCAATTTAGGTATTGTGACTCTTCAACAAACCAAAATAGCAACAGGACTCCACTACACGTTTGACTTCATCAAGTGACAACTCTCCGGTTTGAGCGTTCGGATTTACCACATCACGTACCTGATGTCGGAAATTCGAAACTCTCAAATTTCCCGCAGCAGAGACGTGATGTGGTGAATCCGAAGACCTCAAGTCAAAGAGTTGTTGCCCTGATGAATACAAAAGTGTAGCAGACTCCTTTTGCTATTTTGGTTTTTCACATATTCGGAGTACCTCGATTGACAATGATCATTGAAAATTTAGCATTTGTTGTTTCAAGGTGAATTGTTCTTTTTAAAGTAAAGCTCCACACGGCTTTTTGAAATGTCAAATTAGCTTGAAAAAATCTTACATTAGTTTCAACATAGATCCATGAGGTACTCTAATGCATTCTGTCATTGCAGTGCCCCAAATTGTCCATTAAGTTCACCGTGAGAATAATATTCATCTTATTTTCTGGATTAATTTCAGATGGGCCTAATTTAAACACTTGGTGTTGTTTACTTGAAATAATTCCTTGAAGCAAATTACTTGAAATAATTCATCGTGACGAAAATTCAGAACTACGCTTAATTTCAAAGTTCAAAAGATACACACTCTATCTTTGCCAATTTTTGACAGTCCTTGCCGACTGGTGATGAAATGTACAGTCAACTGTCTTCATCAGGACGTTCACAAACTCCTCTTGCTACCTTGTCTCCCCTCTCGTTTGCTGTTTGAACAGGGTTAACCGCCAAATTCAAACACCACATGAGTGGGGAGACGAGGTATCAAGAGATGTTTGCGAACGGTTTGATGAAGACAGTCGACTGAGAACTCCATAACCAGTGGGCAAGGACTATCGAAGATTAGCAAACGTACAGTGTGTATCTTTTTGAACTTTGAAATTGAGCGTATTTTTGAATTTTCGTCATGATGAATAGGCCTAGTTCTTAATTTTTCCGTAATTGTATATTATTTGCGAATACGCTTGCTGCATCCACTTGCATTTAGTGAATTTGAATTTGAAGAAAATCTGAAGTGATTGTGACACACTTTTGACAGTGATTGTATTTTTGTCCTACTGATTCTTGTTTTTTATTAAGTGGACGACACAAATACTAATCTTCCCAGAAGCAATAATTAGTTGAAACAGTTTTTGTCCCATTGAAATTACTCCTTGGAACATACATTCCTTTTATATTGTAATCAATGCACATTCATTTTGTCAATGATGGGATTACATGGATGTGGAAGACTAAAATGCATGTATGATGATAAACATGACTTCGCATGGCCTTAAAGAACATACAATCATACATGGTCCATTAAAAATATGCATCAAACCATTAAGTGACATTTAGCAACACAGGATGAGCATTGAGGAGGTACGGTGCAGGGTGGACTGACTTACAAATGGTTTTTCCAACCAACATTGCTAAAGTGTAGTCCAATTCACAACTCTGTTGTGTGCCTTGCATTTAAAACTTTTAACATTCATACATATCAAATTACTTACAGCTCAACCTCTCAATATTTACCTCGAATCTGGCATCCAACCATGTCCAACTGATAAGTCATACCTAGAATCCGCCATCTAATCAAGCCTAATACTTGGACCAAGTCTAAATTCGCCACCTTTCCCTTCAACCAGGAATCTGCTATTGAAACATGTCTAACCTGTCTTACCTAAAATCTGTTAGCCAACATGATAAACCTCTCAACCACAAAATCATACATGACTCTGCCACCTAACTATACTTTACCTTGTAACTTCTCACCACACCAGTAACCCAAGCATGCCTAACATCTCACTCATACCGCCAAACCATGCCCACCTCTAAACCTCTCATACATGCAACCGAACCTTGCGTATCCTCTCAATGTCTCCACACCTGGCATATGCTTCCCAAGCATGCCTAACCTCTCACTTAGGCTACCCAATCATGCCCCAAATCTAAGCCTCACATGCATACCTGGAATACACAACGCAACCTTGCGTATCGTCTCAACTTCTCCGCACCTGAAATATCCTACCCAAGCGTGTGTAACCTATCACTTATACCACCCAACCATGCCCCACCTCTAAACCTATCATGCATAACTGGAATATGCAACCCATCCTGCATATCCTCTCAACTTCTCCGCACCTGGACTAAGCGACCAAAGCATGCCTAAACTCTGACTTATACAGCCCAACCATGCCCCAGATCTAAGCCTCTCATGCATACCTGGGATATGCAACCCAACCTTACCTATCCTCTCAACTTTTCTGCACCTGGAATATGCTACTCACGCATGCGTAGCCTTTTACTTATACCACACAACCATGCCCCACATGTAAACCACTCATGCATACCTGGAATATGCAACCCATCCTTGCATATGCTCTCAACTTCTCTGCACCTGGACTATGCTTCCCGAGAATGCCTAACCTGTGACTCATATAGCTCAACCATGCCCCACATCTAGGCCTCTCATGACACGTGGATTATGCAACCCAACCTTGCCTAAATTCTTACTTCTCAGTCACGTGTGGAATTTACTGCACAACCATGCCTGGCATTTCCACGTCTGTATCACATGTGAACTCTCAACCAAGGCAAACCTCAAATCAACCAAGCTGTCAGTCATAATGGAACAGAGTTGTACTATGATAACGTGCGTGAATACATTGTAACAAACAACGTTTAAACTAAAAGAAGGCAAAGGAAACGTGTTAATGACTTGGATTCCCGTATTTCTTTTAGAAGTAGTAACTACTGTTAATTTTGAGTGGTGTTGCAATAAATTGCTTCTGGGTAGATGACCGTTTGTTAGTGCTCACAAAAATATTCCATTTTTATTGGATTTATAACAGTTCTTAAAAAAGATTTTAATCTTTTTGAATTCAATTTTCCACATTGGCAATTAATCCTCTGTTACCACATACAGCAAATGGCTCCTTCTAAACAAAGACCAAAATTGTCAGGCAGTTTCATCCATTTTTCATATTTCATCTCCATCATCTATAACTAACACCACTCCAAAACGTTATTTATTCCACTGCAGTTGAGGGAGGCAGAACTATTGCTCAAATATATATATATTTAATAACCCCTTCCCCCACTGAAAAAAAATTTGAGCTCAGGCTGCCTCCTTAATCCTACCCAACGGTTGCTGGGCTATGGACAAGCTTAACAACTGATGGCATTACTGCGAAGGGAAGGGATGGGGACCGATGGGCATGGTTTTCCTTCTGCAGCAGAGCTGATATGTCATGGCTGTGAAATGTTTCAGCACGCCAGAAGGGCCGATTGACACCGGAGGTGGTGGAGGTGCTGACGGAGAGACCCAGTTGAATCAGATGGCCTGGAACACCGAGTCATCGCCCAAAGAGGTGAGCGTGTACCACTTCACGGACAGACCCAATGTCATGGTGTCCCACAGCAAGCAGGTGTTTCAGCCAGCGGTCGAAATCTGTCGCGGGGCATCGAACGCTGATCAGAATTGAACACAAGGGACGCTGTACAAAAAAACACCAAAGCTAAGCTGCAACAGTTTTCTTGTTACCCAAATGATTGTGAAATTTCGATTCTGTTAAAAAAAACAAAAACTATACACAAAAACTCTTACACTGCAAGTAGTAGGTTACACTCTTTCTGGGAAGAAAAAGTTAGTAACTTGGGCCCTTATTTCTCTAAACGGTGTTTGTTTAGTGTGTGAAAGATCGATTTTTCAGTTGTACAGATTTAATGTAAACGATCTTTTCATGCACAAAAATCAGAGCAGCTAAATATAATTCGGTAGGTAAAATCCCCGAATCCCGTGTAAGGAACAGAGCATTTTTTTTTGCAACAACTCTAATTTCTTCTGTGATGTTGACCACTGCCAACTACTTAGAACTCATTGGCCTTAGTCCCTTGAATTTACACCAAGAATTACAAGCGGGGAAAACTAGACAAGCTCTATGTAGAATTTTAAAGTTTAAAAAAAAAAACCACTGTTCAGAAAAGGTGTTAAAACCCGTCCATAATTATCAGGGGAACAGCAAGGCCACACAGAGAACTTTGTTATAAGCTAAAGTTCCATGAAACAACATCAAGCAAACTACTATTATGGTACAAGATCGTCTGTGTTCAACCGTATGTTAGGCATTGGAGTGGAAATTATTAAAAAAAAAACTTTTAATTTACAAATTCGTTGAAATGCTGGCTGAAAGACTACGCCATGTTCAGAAACCTGTACAATTTTGAATAATATTTGGATAAAATTCTGAATTTTGTGCCTGAGGCAGTTTTTGTACTTTTATGTTTAGACCCATCAGAGTAAAATAAGAAAAATTAACGTAATGATTTCAAATCCCAACTGTAAAGTTTACACAAAAGTTTTCTATTAGAAAAAGGTATCTGAACATGATTAATTTAACTCTTATGTCACCTCACTTTACATTTATGTCTATAGTCCAAGTTTGATGCCATGTGATAGTTTATTTCAAATACAATGCTCACTACATATTACTATCAGTATATTTTTTTACTTCATACTAAGTTACTTTCTTCCTTATCTAACTACCAATTAATCATATGCACAAGTTATTTTTAACACTAAATGTTATGTATAATGGGTTGTGTGCCTGTGTGTTCTATTACAATGTTACTAGATATGCTATTTGTAACGTTGGTATATTCTACTAAAACGTTCCATGTTTTTATACTGCACCACTTCTGAATCACATCAATAGGTCCATAACACACTAATCAATATTTCGTAAACAATTAGAATCAGCATTATTTATAATTAAAATGAAAGTTTTAAAATTTTTTATAAATCAGCGATACAAGATGCTGCCAAGTACAAACAACTAGTCATAAGAATAATCCTAAGATGCTCAAGAATGAGTGCTCATCACATTTAACAGATTAAAAGACATAAGATTCATAGCAATGCATCATAAAAACATTCCAATTGAAGTCAAGTCAGAACTGGTGCAATTCAACAGGAGCAAAGGAGGGAATTTTTACCGTAATAATGAATTTTAGTTTTAGAAAAAAAAAGAGTAGTTGCGTTCACGCTTTTATCACTATCTTCTAAGGCAGCTTTGTTTTCAGGGGGTTAGGACTGGGGATTCTGTACCCTGTTTAGTGTTGTGATGGGAGTACGGTAAACCTGTAACTTTTCTGTGTATTTTCACTGCTAACATAAGTTGCCTCTACAACCACAATTATTTTGAGTGTGTCTAATGCTTTACTAGTCGAACTGGTGCAAGTTATGCTGTGCTTCCCCACTTACAGCCTAGCCTAACAGAACTAATAGCTAGCCCCGATTCCCCTCGATACCCTCCTGACACCATGTTCTGAGCATCGGGCGGGCAGACGAAAGAAAAAGAGAGAAGTCCGGGCGAGAAAGAACGAGTAATGTACCCAAGGGTTTGTTCGCTTCCATCATTCATCCGTCATCCCCCACTAAGCAGTGGATCCTCTTCTGTCCATCGCTCTGGCCTAACCTCAATCCCAGGCTGAATGGGACAACTAACTTTTTTTGGTCAAAAAAGTATGGGTTTTGTACTAAGTACATAGACTTTAACCAGAATATGATTGCAAAAAAAAAAAAAAAGGTAGAACCATGCACTAATCGGTAATTCTAGACGGTGTATGTGTGTTTTTTGAAAGTGAATGAACGACTGTGTGTAACAAGTGCAAAATTGTGTGATGTAGTGTTTATTAGCCAAAATGCTCAAATTGCTGGCACGATGCAGCCTGCTTCTGGACTGGGAACTGTTCTAATACGAACAGTGGAGATGTGAAGAGGCTCCACTGTATTTAAATGGTCATCACTCTCATCATTCTGACCAACACGTCATGCATGGTCATCCTGCATCTGCACACCATCGGCAGTACTACTTCTGCTGCAGACATGGTCGGTTGCCTGCCGTATTATACTATTGATTGTGTTGTGTGTTTGTGTGTGGCACTAAATGGGGTCAAGAGGGTTGGCGAGGACTGATCCTCCCTTTCGGTTGAGCCATTCCCCCATTTCCCCTTCACTAAAACTACTAACCAGCACAGGCACCTAACCACTGCCCATCTTTTTCTCTCTCGGTGGTTACCTTCCATCGGCAGAAGCTCCACGAGACCGGTTGCTATGAAACTGACACGTAGTTGGTGGTCGATGAATTGCAGGATGGCGTCATGTCAACCAACAAGTCCTCGGATCAGGAGATCGTGTATGCCGAACTGAGTCTCACCAGCCCCACGAAAAGCAACAGGCCCTCCCCTCGAGAGCCGCTGCAAACAATCTATGCCCAGCTCAAGTTTTAGTGCAGATGTCATTCCCTCCAACCTTTTTGTCCTAGTTCCTTAGTGACATACATGACCCTTGTTTTCACAATTTTTTCAAAACGGATTTTGCAAAACCCATTTCTGTCATTACAGAACATCCAAGATAATAGTTAAATGCATTTTTTTACTGTTTTTATAGTTCATTTTCGTACTGAAGTAACATGTACCGTTTCCTACATGTTGGCCGCAAAAGTAGACCAGCTTAGTTAACGAAACTTTTTTTTTACAACTTTTCTGATTACAACCATGAATGAAATAACTTATTTTGAGACTACATTATATACAGTGTAGCATACATTGGGCTTTGTTTTTATCAACTAGTAGCGTTGATATAACTAAGAAGACCTAGAGACAGACAGACATACCATACCAATGACAATGACATCCATGTATGAAGAATCATACCCCTTAGTGTTTGGGAATGAACATGTAGAAACACCCTGCATTCAAAAGAGCAATACCCTTTGTGAGTAGTTCTTCTCAAGTTCTATTGGGTTTTCATCAGCAAAATCTTTTAGAAACATTTCCATAAAAAAAAGAGACCTCAGATTTTCATGGTTCTCACAACAGACGTACAGCCATTCTGTTCAACATTCCAGTCAATTGTGTCCGTGTTCAAAGCTGTTTTACATTTTGTTTATAAACTGCATTTATAACCTGAATGACACCAACTTCCAAGTTACCTCTTTGAGATTTCAAGTGTTAAATACCTAGGGTATTCTTCATTCAGTACTCTTAATACTCAGAAACATAGATCTTGTTGTAAAGGTAGGATATTGGTAGCAACGTGGATTATATTAACAAATTTCAGACTTAACCATTGCCCAACAAACAAGTTCAATATAACGAAGAGATGGTCATTATCTTGTATATTTACTTGTATTTTTGGAGTTTGTAGTTTATATATTGCTGTTAACTAGTCTGCATTTTTGTGCTCAAGCAGGAGTTCCAATATTGGGTCACAATCCTTTCCTCTTTCTTATTTCTAAATCTGCAGTGCCTTCCTTTAGGCAAATTTTGCGAGTGAAAGTTGTATTGGTTACATATTTCCCACTTCTCGTTCTCTGAGAACCCGTGACGAGAGGGAATCACTCGGTGGTTATCTTGAAGGAATGTACTACAGACAGTTGTTGAACATGTTCCTGTTTAACTAGTTTCAATCTGATTGTAAATAGCTTTTCAATGTGCCAGTTGAACATAGTCGACGGCAGCTTTCACGCGTATGAAGATTTCTATATTTATTTTGAATTAGCCTAGCTGTATGCATTTATTTATTCAACATTCGTTTTATTACTCCTAGCAAACCGTT
>JAHWFP010024807.1:26859-51513 GCA_023313725.1 Lithobius niger
TTTCTAAGAGAAAAAGGTATGTCAATTCGTAAGCTTCTCTCGCACTCTGAAGCAATTCTCTTGATTAGTTTTGTTTCAAGCGTTGTACTTCTCTGCCAAGTGTTCAAAGAGGGTCAATCCCCCTTTAAGTCAGTCAGTGTACAGCTGGTAACTTTCTTGCGCATCAGTCTTAAGTGTAGCAGTCTTTGCATGTAATTATTCTCTGAGTGTGTATAAACAGTGAATTTGTAGAAGACATTTTATGCTGTAAAATTGGATACAAACTATGTATAAATAAGATGAAAACGGCTCAACATTCCTTGGTGGCTAAAGGGTGATCCACCCTGTTGAAAGGCGAGCAATGTATGGAATAAAAAAGGACTTGCAAACAATAGAATTTAACCTATGAATTGCCATTGTTTCTTTCAGTCTAGCATTTCTACACACAATTCACAATCAACGGCATACTTTGCACTAAATCACCCCCAGCCCTGCTTCTTCTAACCCATTTGGTCTGTTATTCTAATAGTAACCAAATTATGAAAGAATGGGGGAGGGAGCAAGATAAAACTAAGTAACTGTTTCTCTTAACTGCATACATTTCCTCTACTAAGCGAGTTGTAGTAGCAGATGAAGCGAGTACCACATATGCGAATGTGTCATTGATATATGCTAACTCTCTCTGTACATGTTTATGGGAAGGTTCGCGGACAAGATTCAACCAAAATGGTTATATATATATACACATTTCACACACTGTAAACACCATTTAAGCCAAAACTCAGCCTTATCATACTGTTACAGTGTACTGCTGAGTTTTGGTTTATGAATTTTACGTGTGTGTGTAAATATATCATGATTACGTGTGTGTAAAAATATCAATACGGTAGATACGCGGTTAAGGTTTTAATGACAAAACACGTTAAAATTTCAATGAAAGCAGTTAACTTTTAAAATCTAAGCTGCTTATCTTTAGTCAATCATACACTTAATAGCTGTTTCTAATACATTGTAAGGGCACATGGAAAGGCAGATAGAAACAATCACTACATTTACATGGCCACAAGAAAGTGTATTTTAATGATGCGCTTCGAAATGCAAATCAAAAAACTGCATCCTTTTCCACGACGTAAGACCACGTTCAGGGCCGTTTCACGAAGGAATGCAATTCATGCCAGTACGCTTAGAAACCCCTTCTTCCTGCACTCCCTTTGGTCAAGAGTGGACATGTACCACGCTGCTCTACTCCTGCATGTAGTAAATTGGATTAGCTTAAACCCAAGTAACCAAACGTAATCAAGTCTTAGTGGTCTTCCTAGTCGTGCAGTACACTTCTTTTCAGTTTATTTACCTAAAATTCGAGTGGAACCGCACAAATTAAGTGGGTACCATAACTTTTTTTTAAATTAATTTCTTTGAACCTTAAGTCAGCCGAAGCAATTTAATGCTCGTGTGGCTGAACTGGCTCAATTTTGAACATTAGACTTTTTGAGAGAAGAAATATCTGGTAAAGGCAGGAGCCAACCCAGGAATTTGAACCGGGGGGGGGGGGGGGGGAACTGGGCCTGCCATCTTTACCAGGTGTATGCCAACATCTCAATGCGACTGCAAATGTTTACATGACGATGCGCATCCGACTCCCGACTACTACCTCCGTGAAGCGACTCCAATTTTGTATCGCCAGATGGGAGAAAGCGCCATGAATGGGTGGCGACAACAACGCAACGCGCATCCCTCTGAAGCACTTCGAAGTGGTCAAGTAAAAGTAGTGATTGCCGTCTGGTGCTGTGATTTAAAATACCTACAAAAGTTAAATTTTAAATCCCCCAACTTTAAAAGAAGGAACTTAATGTAGCTATTTAAAGATAGAATGCCTCCATCTGTGTAGCAGGTGGGAGTAAAACTGGAGTTGTGGTGGAAAACCCAGGAAGATCACTGATCGTACCACTTTGTGGCGTTAACATGGATAGAAATAGAATAATACCTGAAGGGACATTAAAATAATGAAATATAGTGAAACAAACAAAAGTTTTGATGCGTTTGCAGAAGAATACTAGACTATGAAGCAATTTACACCAGATATGAATTTGTACTTCCACCGGCCACATATTTTAGCTTTCCACGTGCATCTTAACAAAATTATTAAAATTATCAAAATTCTTATTTCCATTAGTTTATACTCTGAACTTACATTTTTTTAACTTTTAAACTTTCAGGATATTTTAAATGACAGTGTCACGCAACTCTTGCATGTGTATAACTGTTGAAAGCAATCATCCGCTGTTTACTTATGCCACATCTCCAAGTAAAAATAGCACTTGCAACGTTTACATAAATGCCACTTAGTGTAACAAAACTGTGTGACACAGGAAATCTAAAATTCGGTATATTAAATGCATAAGCAGGCACTTTTACAGGTCTTGTATTCTATCCTGTATGTCTGGGAAGAAACCGAATTGCAAGCTTTGAACGTCTGTGTAATTATTGTAATTTTGACATGTTTTGAAGAACAAACTTTGTATTGACTAAACATCAGCTCATTACTTTTGCACACACTAAATGTGCGACCAAAACCTTTGGAGACACAATGAATTACAGCATACAATATTATGATGTAGGTGCAGACTATGTGCTCGGATCAAAAGATACAGATGTTGATCATCGGCCCTTTTACACTGTTGCTGCCCAAATTAACTTACACGAAGCATATTTGCCAGAAAATTGATGGCAACAATATGGGAGCATAATTCAGCAGAATAGAGCATGACAAAATATTTTACGTTGGTAAATGAAACACAAAGAACAATAGTGAAATCGTACACTAAAATAATTCAATCTGCAGAATTTGTTATGGAATCCTGCCACAGTCTTAATTCACGGCAGACTCTGAACCAACAACAATCCCACAATCTATAGACCCATCCGATAGGCTTTGGAGGCTATACGGTCTACAGATTAGGAAATAAGCTGAAGATATATATATGATATTATTAATCATAAACAAAGCAGCACAATCCTTAGCTATTGGCTGCACACAACGGCTGCACAAAGCAACACGATCCTTAGCTATTGGCTGCACACAATGTGGCTGCATTGTGTTTCTTCATTTATTATGAGTCTACTGCAAGACTGAAGGGCCCTACATTGGAACCTATGTCAATGGTTCGAATCCGCTCATGTCATCCCAACAAAAAGTCAGGTTAATCCAAGTCGCACATGTTTTCATTGTTAGTCTTTGTGTTTTGTGGACCCATTGATCTACACAAATCTGAGATACATACTTAACAGGACTTTACTTGTAAACCTGCCAAGTCATTATCCAGTGCTCGTGTTGTGAATCTCACTTACAACAACGTAATTACAACATAATATGGCATTTGTATCTTGATTGCAACAATCAAATATGGGTACAAGCATATAACCACAACAATAATTAGCACTTTAGTTTAAGATAAATGAAATACTATGCCGAAGGCTGTAAGATTCCATTAAAAAATGATTAAAATAAACGAAACACGGAAAAGAGTATGTAAGACATGGCGGAATGCAATATAATAAGCACCTCCCCAAAAGCAAACATTTAAAAAAAAACCTTACAACTGCCTATCAACATCACAATTTCCATAGCAGAATCAGAGCAATGTGTAACAATGTGATCAGCAGAAGGTGCTATGGACAAATTCGACAAATTTCCACAGTCTCATCGATTTTTGGCTGAATTTGATGTTGTAGTGTACCGTTTGCATCATCTCGACAAAAGCATTTCATAAGAAAAACTACACGGAAATAAAGAGATTGGCTGCGGACAATTTTCTCCAACCCAATTAATGTTGCAGACAGTGATGGGAAGTTCTGCTGCTGGGAAATAATTAGAATACGACATTGAAGAAGGATTGGTAGTTGTGCTAAGAACATACCGGTACTGAAAATTTACATTATTGTGACGGAATAAAAAGCCTTTGTCTGGTGTTCCTTTGAGAAGATACTGACGTAATGGAAGTGATAGACTTTGTAATACATCCAATAGTCAATAATAGGACTTAAACTGCTCTCACCCACAGACATTTCTAGACAGAATGTTTCGCCCTTGTTTGGGCTCGTCAGTAGAAAATACTCGGGATTATTACCCACAGGAAGGTGCCTACGCTCTCATCCACAGAGAATTCTCTACTGACGAGCCCAAACAAGGTTGAAACAGTCTGTCTAGATATCTCTATGGGTGAGAGTTGCTTGATTTCAAGTGATCAACTGCCAATAATAGGCCTAAAGGTGGGTGCCTAACATTCAGTAGAATGGAGCCCCATACAAGCAGTACTTTCTGCTTTTTATCTTCAGTAGTCAGTCCAGTTTTGTGCTTTTTGGTAAATAATAGCTACCTTCTCCATATGAAGTCCAGAATTGCTCTCTTTTTGGCCGAACCAATTTTTCATATCTTTTAAATGACCTTCTTGCATCTGGTTGAGAGGCAGTCTAAATAGGCTGATTGAGTGCTTAATATCGTCAAATGTATAGCGACATTTGGTAAAGCTTGCTAGCAAAAATGAACACCGTAGAACGTAGAGCACCCCGTACACATGAACAACTCCAACGTCTGCCATTCTAACAGTTACCCACGGGTTGCCAGTACATGCTATTCATTCACACTAGCAGATAACCAAAGGACGACAACCCTTCTAACCTCTCTACCATTTTACCCATACTGCAGAAGCTGCTGTTCTCGAGCTACGCCTCAGGTGGCTTTGAGGAAGTAGGTAATGGTCATAATAATAGAAAACCAATGTTCCCACACATTCTGATTCGCTGTTACTGCTGCTATTGTCATGATACCTCCCACGGTATAATAACGAAGATAATTTTTGTTGGTGCTACTTAGGATTATAAGGGTGTTGGGGAGGGTGCGACTTTCCAACAGTCAGATGTGCTTCTCTGCTGTACAATTCGTCTGGGGGCAGGGGTCAATGGGTCTGACCGAGTCACCAGGTTACCGAGTCACTGGGTCTAACAGAGTTACCAGGTCTGATGGAGTCACCTACACACCAAGTCCTGGGACACTGAGGCACGAGTTCTGACAGCCACCAGGTATGACCGAGACACCAGGTCCCCAAGTCACCGAGTCAATAAGCCTGACCGAGTCACTGGGTCACCGAGTAACCGTGACTGACTAGGTAACCCAGTGACCACAGCAAAACTCTAAATGCCAGAAAAGCATTGCTTTAGTAGCAAGTACTGAAACTGAATGTCAAATATATTATTTCTATAGAAAATACTGTTTTATTGTCACGGAATTTTGCAACACCTTAAGCTATTTGCTCTGGCAGTGGCACACCCTGTGGGGAGGAATGGGGAGATAAAGTTACTATTTGCCCCCAAGACATTACGCGCAAAATTTGCTAAAAGTAAAGAAACAATTAAAACAATTTTGAAACTTGTAATTTTAAGCACTGAAATGCTGAAAATGAATACGTCACACGGCTTCGACAGACTCAACAGAACCCTAGTCTTTCTGGCCCACTCAGCTAAATTTCTTGTCTGCATTTTGAATTCCAGTGTCCGTTGTCTGTCCCACACAAAATTCCTTGACAGTGCGCCAGTATACTTTGCTGAACTGAACGGAAAATTCCGTCACTGCTGTCAGCGTTGTGAACATGTATGGCTCAGGCCAGGTCACATGATGCCGGGTCAACCAATATTTGGGTCACTGGATCGGGCCGAATCAACCAGTCCTGGATCAACCGATATTCGGGTCAGCTGGCCATGCTGGGTCACCCGGTTCTGCTTCAACACATTTTGGGTCACCGAATCAGGCCGGGTCACCCAGTCCCAAGTCAACCAATTTCTGGGTAACTGGACCAGGCCGAGTTACCTAGTTCTGGATTAACCAATTTGTGGGCATCAGGTCGGAACATTTTCGGCTCACTGGATCAGGCTGGGTCACCCGGTCCCAGGTCACCAACTTTTCTTAAAGTGGCACTATCACCGACTGAAAACCGTTCATAAATACCCTAGCACCATCTAGCGGCAGTGATATTGTTAACATGTAAAGCTTGATCCCAGGTGGACGAGGGCGTACCAAATTTTCACTCAATAATTAAGAATGCTCGTGACTTGTTTGTTTCGTAAAAAGAAATGGCATGGTGCATTTCTTCACTGGACGCAAGCAAGCAAGCAAGTGCTAGATAGTGCTAGATAGCGCTAGATGTTGTCAGATTCTACCTACTTTCAATCGGTGTTAGTGCCACTTTAAATAGCACACGCAAACCTCTGTGTAGAGCTTTTACTTAAAGGCGGATTGCCACCAAATGGCAGGCTGCAGCATTTATAGGCATTTACTCCTATCTAAACCATGCGCAATGGCTGTTTGCCGTGACGTCACCATGAGTTAGCCAATGACGAACGAGAACAACGGCTGTTTGGCCGTCTGATTGGACTAGCCCAGTCACGTGATATGCACGTCACAGCAAAGAGCCATGGTGTGTGGTATAGTTCTGTCTAGCCCTTACTTTCATTTCAACAAGCGAAGGAACACACAAATAAATGTCGTTTTATGAAACAAACAAGCTACGTGCCTCCTTAATTATGGAGTGTAAAGTTCGTGCGAGTACGTGCACTAGGAAGCAAGTGGTAAAGTTAAGCCTAACGTAACAATGGGCTTGTTTGTTGCGTAAAAATAAATTTCTTTGCGCATTCCTTGGCTTGTTGAAATCAAGGGCTACACAGAACTAAATAATGGTAGACGGCGTTAGATGCTGCTGCATGTTATTCGGAGAACAGGCACCTTTAAGCTAAAATACACGCCAGTATTTTTAATTGTGTAGCAGGGCCGCAAGACAACAGGAACATTAACAGAAGCAAACTAATCGGAAACCTTCATCTTCTCATGCCTTTTTAAAGCCAGCCGCTAAAAGGTAATTAAGTGGTTCTCAGGAGTGCACGCATGGAGTTCCTGGAGTTGATGACCTTATCAGCCTTTTGCTGCATTCACACGACCACCTCGAACGAATCTTCACCACGAGCCACGACTGTCTGCGTGACGTCATCACGAGTTAGCCACTGACGAACGAAAATAACCGGTCTGAGTGGCCTAACCCAGTTACGTGATACGCACGTCACGGCAAACAGCCGTGGTGCGTGGTTTAAGTGCCATTCCCCATAATATCGCAACTAAAAATTTGGCTCTAAAGAAAAGACTTGTCAAATGTGAAACATTATTTGCACGTTGAACCTGTATGAACCTGGCACTAAAACAGAAATATTGTACGCCACAACGAAATGTAAACTGCAGCATTGTTTTCTTTGGTAAAAAAAAAAAAAAAATGCCATCGCCAGCATCTGAAAAATATCAAAACAAAAGTAAAATAAAATACGGCAACATTTTTTTTTATCAACACTCGTGAAAACCACTTGATTAATTGTTAGTGGGTTAACACCGTGGTGGATAGAACATGGTCCCAACAGCGTCCATAACATTTGGACGTAAAAGAAACACGTGTGATTTAAGCTTGTCTATTATACAACAATAGGCTTTTTTTTTTCTAATTCTTCGAAATACAAAAAGGAATACAAAAAGAACAATGAAAATCCAATACATACGGCATTTTGTACAATAAAAAGAAAGAATTTGAGATTTATCAATTTTAGTGACATTTCTTGTCAGTCGACGCCGTTGTTGGTTAAGTCTGTTCACTGATTTAAATTGTTTGCGCGTATTTTTTATTTTATTTTTTCCCCTCAAAATAACAGAATTGATAAAAAAAAACTTGTAGTATCTGAAAATAGCACGACTTATTTAAAAACTATAGCCAGTAAGCTTAATACATTTTCCGAACAATGGAATCTAGTTGCAAGAAAACAGCGGCGTATACAGGAAGTTTTTTGTTGGGGGGGGGGGGGCCCCCCGGCAGCACAGTGCAAGAAGGGAAGGGGTGCCTTGTGCTACTAAAAAAAACTTTGAATAATCAGCCATGGAGTCTGGGGGAGCGCACCCAGTGGGGTTGAGCTCTGAAAATTAACACATTTTAGAGCATTTTCGGGGCCCATGGAGCAACTTTTCAGCATTTTCAACAACTATTTTTTTTTTTTTGGGGGGGGGGGGTGTGAGGGGGGGCCTAATGGAGCAACTTTTCAGCAACATCTTTAGCAGCATTTTTCCCCGAATTTTGAGATTGCTAATTTTGGGCCAACATGAAACTTGAAATACTTATGGCATTTATTATCATACAAAAAATGACTATAAACAAGTTTGGCCCGTGACATGGGGGGAGCCAGACTTTCCTTTGGGGGGGGGGGGGGGGGGGCGGGGGCCGGGGGGCCCCCCCCCCCCCCCCCCGTGCGTAAACCATTGCAAGAAATAAAAAAAAGTTCGGCCCGTGACATGGGGGAGCCAGACTTTCCTGCTGGTAGGGGGGGGGGGACTCATGTTCCTTGTACCCCCCCTTTGTGTAATGCGCCTCTGACATAAATGGTAATAAAATTCGTAAATCTAAATTTTTATTTATTGTATAAAATTCTTATGCAACGGATTTCAATTTTTCTTTTTATATTTAATAGTTAAATATACAAACAAAAACGTCAAGTGTGCCGTAATAAAAATTGTTACATGATTGAAGTTTCACTTTGTTAATACGTACACGAATAAAAAATTATGATTTTTAATTGAAATAATCAAATGTACAATTCAGAAAACTGCATCTGTTTAATTGCTGCTGTGCATTTTTTTTATGGCATGCAGTAACGTCGACTATGAACTGGAAAAAGTGAAACAAGTGTTAAGTTACATTATTTCCCCTTCAAGTTGAAACAAGTTTAAATAAAAAGAGTTCTTTAGATACATTACTTTGAAATCCGTTATTGGGCGAAAACACTCAGAGATAGAAAAAAATTAATTCTTTAACTTACAATGTCGTAAATGTTTACAATCCAGATGGATTTCAGGTATTTTTCTGATAAAGCCACCACACATTTTATGTAGGTCACTGTGAACAGCTGCCTCTGACATAAAGACAACAGATTTACATAACAACCAACACAAGTTTAGGTTTTCGATTTCCTGCGAATCTAAGTTTCAAGAAATATAACACCATGTAAACAAAACAACCCACAATCTCAGTTTATATCGTGTTTTTATTTGTGTTACTTATGTTGGTTTCTTAGTGGTTTCTTGATACCTTCAGATTCGAAAATAAGAAAATGTCATGATATAGTGATGAGTTGGTGAGTGGGGTGCAGTTACATTTCTTTATTCCTTCATTATTGCAGTGAGAGAGCTCAGCCTGGTTGCTGGAGGATTGCGGATCTGGTCGCACCCTGTACAGGGAACTTTGTTTGGCAAATTCCCTGCCAGGACTGCCGGCCAGGGTAGCGTGAGAGGCTACCATGCTCCTTCAGCGGCTACGGGATGTATTCTGGCTCATTCTGGACAATCTTTCGGTCCCAACGATGATCGGAGGTTTCCCGGATCGAATCCCTGGGCTGGCACCCCCCTTTACCAGATTTCTTCTAGTCTAAACAAAAATCTGGTAATGTTCAAAATTGAAATTGAGCCGGTTCAGCCATACAAGCATTAATTGCTTCGGCTGACATAAGGCTCGTCAAAATTAATTAAAAAAAAAAATTACGTTGCCTTTTGGACTTGTATGTCAAACTGCCTGAGCGGGGAATCGAACCCACAACCTTTGAAATCAAAGGCCGAGGTCCTTTATGGCTCAGCGGTAGACCCTCGGTCATATGTTTGAGTTTAAAGGTCGTGGGTTCGATTCCCATCTCAGGAAGTCTGACCAATATAAGTCCAAAAGGCAACGTAGATGGGTTTGTATCCGTCGTTATTTAACTTATCGCAATTAGTTGTTCAGGCCTACTCGGCGCGAAACTCCGACATGGCTGACTCCGGCTGACTAACATTTGCAACAGCAACCAAGGCAGAAGGGAACACCTGCAAGGCAAGAAACACCACTCATCGCTGTGGTTAAAACAATAAAACAAAATGGCCGAGGTGCCAGTCTCACTTACTATCGCCTTTTAACTTCTCTACACGTACGGTTTTATCACAAACACAGATTTTTTTTAAAGCAGATTTACATTTTCTAAATAAACCGTCGTCTGGCAAATACGCTTTGTATGGTCGGTCCATATATTACGTTACGAATTTTGGCCTATTTTGAAACACTCACTCCTTTCTGACAAATCTCACAAAATTAAAAACACCGCTGTAATAATTGCGTCACACTTCCGCAATTACCCCCCCCCCCACCTCACTACAGCGTTTCAAAATTACGTTTGCTTGTACTTAAATCCATTAATTTCTTGATCCCACGGGCTTAAATCGTGGGAGTTTTTCAGTGTATAAATGGTACTGCATCCCTAGTCTTCCTAAATAATAGGCCAAAAAATTGAGGTGACGTGTACGCCAAAATGTAATGCAAGATTGTGACGTCACATCATGGAACCCGCAATAATTGTCATAATAAATCAACCACCCACCACCATCCCAGAGTGCGACGTATTATGTGGACAGCCCCGTTCGGCAGTTTCACCAGTTGTGAAATACAAGGCAGGCCTCTTTAAACCCAAGAAGCAGGGTCGATTTTAAAGCCGAAGCACACAGCGAGCGTTGTAAAGGGGCCCTTGGGGACCCAGACCAAAATGAGTAGCAGCAGCTCAATGGTCAGACTCCTAACCCCCAAACCAAGTGGCCACCAGCTTGAATCCACCCCTAACCTTTAACAGCCAATTGTGTGCGCCTTTAAATCATCCGTTTCGACCAATTCATTGAAAATAATATTTCAGATATAGGAATAACGTTAGCTTTTTTCCACATTTTTTGTTAAAAACCCTTTGATGAATACGTCTCAGCTTAAATATTGGCCCGCAACTTGGGCTCCGTACTTCGTCTGACCAATGGGAACGATCAAAATTTCATGTTGACAAAAGCGTTTCTGAATGCAATGGATATTTGGCCGTTACACCCAATGGATCGATACGAGAGTGGGACTCAACCTGGATTAAAGAGCTTTTTAAGGGGGAAAAGAGAGACGATCTAGGCAGAACTGACAACAACAACAAACAAACAAACAAAAAAACCATCAAGAAATACAAACAAAGGATAATTCAAACCTCACGAAGAAATTGAAATAAGTGCCTGCCGCAGACAGAAAACAAATCATGCTTGGTAAACAACGAGATGAATTGAGAATCGTCACTCAGGAATCAAACCCTCTTGTTAGTTTTCTGTACAGCTGACGGCTGGGATGATTACAGCAAAGACATTGTCCATCCGTCGCCTTTTTCAATGGTAAGTCAAGTGGACTTTAAAAAACACGGCAAATTAAAGCGTCGTTGCGTCCTTATAGCTAATATGCTTTTTCGACGTAACTCGATGAAATAATCACATTTGACCGTCGCATTTAACCACTACAGGAAGACACGCAACAGTAAAAACAAAAGGATTTCGTTAACGGCACACACTAGCTTCATTTAAAATAGTCTCGACACCGTGTTCATGGCTGAATCGGTGGCCTACTCTCGAACCCGTTAGGTGTTACTTACGATATTAAAACGGCAAGTAAAAAAAAACTTAAGCCTACAAGTTGAAATTATGTCTAAAATCTAAAAGTATACCTAAACGCCAACATGGTTACTACGTTTTGATACTACAACAGAGATCACTGTTGCAGTGCGTGATAAGAGGTGTGCGCCTCAACATTTCGAAAGTGGCAGAAGTATACAGAAGACTGATTACGACTTGATAGTAGCTGCAGCCGCTTGTTTATTTGTACGTACAAAGACTCTATAATTCATTCACGCTTTGCAGTGGCACGTAACCACACTTTTAATTACAGATTGGAGCCCAATTTATGCTGTTTATTTCTAAAATATTTTTACTAAACTCCCCCCCCCCCTCGCGTCCCAAAGGGCCCACTTGTTTCGTTTTGATCAATGGAATAATTAGGACGTTAAATTTATTGACCTCCCTGGCGTTTCTAGCTAACTATTCCAACAAATATCAAAACGGCAATTTTGTTTCTAGGAAGATAAAATGCAAAATTTAGGATTGCTTGCTTTACGTTGATTGATTTCCCCCCCCCCCCTGTAGGGGGGGAGGGGGGGGGGAAGTGCAGGGGGCATTAACAGAAATTTCAACAATTTTAACGCATTATACCAGCAGGAGTTGATAAACGATTAGAAGCAGGAGTAGCCATGCAGCAACTCTCACTTTATATTTCATCCTTGGTCACAAGGCCGTCAGGGAGAGAAGCTCCAGGTTTTGCTTCTCGGCTCAAGATCAAGACATTAAGTTCCTTCAACAACGATAGAATTGTATTTTATCACAGCATCACTAAGAGGTCTCAACTTCCCAGCCTGTAGGAGAACTGGCCATGTAGCATGGAAGAGAGAAACTCAAATTTGATCTCTGTCGGCCTTGGCTTGAAAAAAAAAAACTCCTTAATCGTGTCCATGTCGTTTCAACGCTGCCGATGCCCGATAGGGTTTGGAAAGATCAACCTTCGTTTGAGTAAGTCAACTAAAAGAAGGACTATACGTAACGACATTTAATGAAACATTTATCAAGCAGAAACCTGAGATTTGCAAGAGGTTACTCTCACGAAATATTTATAATCATGTCGCATTGGGCCGCCCGGGAACGCGTGAGGCCCCCAGTACAGGATGCCCTTGTTAAAAAAAATTTGTTGTAAACATTTGAAGTGAATTCGCATGAAAATTGAATCTCTATGTTGAAGGAAAACATTTCAAATTTATGTTGATTTTCTTGAAAATAATCTAAATAATAAGCTTTCAGGGAGCCATCCCCCCCCCCCCCCACACACACACACATTTCAGGAGGCGCTCTTGCTTCAAATAAACATTTATTTTTAAAATTTGTAACGAATTCCTACAAAAATTGTGTCTTTATTTGCAAGAAAACATTACAAATTCACGCTAATTTCATTGAAAAACGCCTGGTTACAGGGCACTTCTCACCCCACCCCTTTCCACTTCAGGAATTCCTTGTTTCAAAGAAGCATTAAAAAAAAACTGAAATGAATTCGAATCAAAATCGCATCGCAAGGTGGAGGAAAACGTTTAAATTTTTTCACGCAGATTTCTTAAAAATGGACAAGTTTGAGGCATCTCCCCCCTCCCCCACCCCCCGGAGTTACCCGAGGCCATTACATACCCTGTTACCCATTACCCCACCATTACCCCACCCAATCCTACCCAGTTTATAATCCACCACAAGAAGCTAAAGAGAGACTATTTTGTGAGGTTGAAGATTCAAATTGAGATTTTTTATTGAGCAGAAACTCGCAAGGACCAGACAAATCTTTTAATTTTCAACCAAGTTATAGGCCTACACGTTTTGGCCTTGTTCTCCTAGACATGCAACATGCATTCAAAGTAAAACAGACTTAAAATACAAGCAATACGTATACGACAATAAAACCACGCAAAATATCAGAGCGAAGTGCTCAAACGTTACACCTTCCCCGCCATCTTGTAAAATTAACCAGGAAGGAATTTAACAAGGAAACTCAGTTTTCCATCACTGGAAAAATTCCTAACCACATTCCTGTTACGAGACTTGTTTGCACATTGGGTGCTGTCGAAAATTAACACTGTTGGATCAAGCAAAATTAACTCTGGTTATTTCCATACGTCATGAATTGGCAGCGTTTTTAACCCAAAATCGCCTCCAGAACGATTCGTCATCGTATCGATTCTCATTCACGTGACAGCAATGAACAGTAATACAGTAATAATAGCAAGACTTTAGTATTTTGAACAAAAAGCAGTTCATTTACGTACTTGTTGTTAAGAACGTTGAATCTTTAATCACGATTTCTGAAGCTTATTTTATAGAATTATAACACCGAACGCAACATTAATTGCCCACCTAACACAGTGAATTAAAATGCAAATAAATGCATTGGTCAATCCTTCCCCCCCCCTCCCTCCCTTGTTTCTATCTCTTTTCTGATTGGTCGATAGTTGATTCGTTTGCAGTTTTAGCCCCTTGTTCCCCCAGTTACCCTCAGAAACCAAGCTCGGCGAGTAAGATTTCTTCGGTTCTGTGGTTTACAGCCTGAAGCGAAATTTGAATGAAATATATACAGGAAACAGTCTAAAATAATTTGAGCTAGATCAGGGCATTATGACACGACATCTTGCACAATCTACACGATTAGTACATGCAACAGGGTATTTCTTCGCAAGCTGAGCTCCATGGATCAATTTTCAAAGGTACCCATTCCCATTGTGTACCAGTGCCTCTTAGGGTAAACAATTAGGGTAAACAATCCGAGTTGCGCTGGCGTCATTGCACCACAGTTGACATGCGCTGGCACGCTTGACAACAGCGTAGCTAGCGTTATTTTTGCCCAGGGCCCTCCCATTACCCAACTAGCGGACCGCAAAGGCCCTCTGGCAGCGCCCAAAATGAATGTAGGGCATGCCTCAACTTCACATTTAATGGCATACACCACACCAACTAGCTTCTTCTAACGATATTCATGTGGGTATACCCCTTAAATGGCCACATTGTCGGATGGACATCCCTCCTCCCCACAGCCAGGGCAATCGTCAAGGTTGTTTTCAGCACTACCCGAATTAAACGTCGTATTTGTTCAAAATCTTTTTCACCTTACAAAAAATACCAGGGAGGAACTGGATACAAATGCAATCTCTACGGGCTTGTTGGATTGGTTAGGGGGTTTTCTTCCTGTTTTTTTCTATAGTGTCCGCGGCCTATCTTGAGTTCACCGCAGAACGAATACAGATAATCGATTGTACGTTTTCAGCAGCAGAGTGCCTTGTTGATATCCAAGATGGTTACAAAAACAATGGCACCCATCGATTTAAAGCCACGCCCTCCAGGAAGACGTAGCCGCTCACAAAATACTTGCAGGACTCAAGATACACCGCGCACACAATAAGGTGCTCCTCAAACCAATTCCGCAATCCTGGAGAGATTGACTTGTATCCTGTTCCTCCGTTGTATTTTTTGTAAGGTGAAAAGGATTTTGAATAAATATGACGTTTGGGTAGCGTCGAAACCAACCTTAACGATTGCCCACGCAATTCGTCCGTCAAATTCTGTGTGTGTGTGGAGAGGAGGGGGAGAGGTCCATCCGCCAACGTTATAAGAAGCCATTTTTAATCCAGAGTTAAAGGCGCCTTTTCACGTTTTCAATTCCAAGATGCAGCACCGTAGAACCTTCGAGCAATATAAAGAAAGTAGCGGCGGTAAATTAAAACAAGGAACAACACTTCGCAGCAGCACCGCACATTTTCATAACTGAAACGAGATCAAACGTGACCCACATCAGCCTATTGGAAGACGGAGAATCTGGAACGTGTATGCTGTGTTTAGCATATGGGCAACGCAATTGAAATGGTGAGCAGGCGCCTTTAAACAGTTTTATTGGTGTCGTGTGGTTGTCGTGTGTCGCAAATGTGTGGTTGAAGCATGCCTGACAAGACAACATAAACGACACTATAAAAACGGTAGTTTGTGGGGTACTTGCACATGGACCCTGAGTGCACTTGTACCGCCACTGTTGATGTGATCTATCTAATCATTACGACTTAAGCCTTACCGTTTACTGACTGGAGGGCAAATTGCAATTGGTGAACATTCCAAAATTATATCCAATAAACCTGTTTAAACCAATTATAGTATTGAGTCGATTTGTTTTTACTTGCGAATACGGCGAGCGATATGGCTGCTAATTGTCTAACGCCAATGAATGATTTGTTGGTCGCGGTTCCACGACGCGTACGCAATTCGTAAAACCAGTGGCTACTGGCGTTTGTTGGTTTTAATCAGCTGCGATGACATGGCGTGGAGGTGCACACCTCTCATTTAAAGATGATCCCACTATGATTCTTCCATCAGCTTCGTTTTTAAAACCCGTAGAATAATCTAAGCAAGTTGCCAGCCATTGGTCAGTTGGTGGTGACGTCATCCGCTGACGAAGGCTACATAGTTACCAGCGAAAGGTCCGTGGATGGATGACGTCAGTCGGCTGAAGAAAAAATAACGAACTTCGTACGTTTGCTGCGATAAAAAAATCATTGATTATTTCTAGCGAAGGATTTCCCGACGGATTCGACCCATTTTCGAACACAGACCTAGAAATGTGCTATAGAATCTTTGTGCAAAATTTGACAGAAATCCGATAATTCGTCAAAATGTTATAACACCCAGACAGACAGACCGTTCGCATAAGAGTCTAAATCGACTCTAATAACGCGCATCGAATTCAAGGAAAAACTAAAGGAGTGGAAGCAGGCTTTCAAAAACGCTGGTGTGCGGGGCCCCCCCCCCCCCCCAAGACAAAAGGAACACTTTCAGCGGAAGACATAAATAAAGGCAGCGACAGTGTTCCGACCTCTGCCTCGATGAGGTATACAAAAAAATTCGTGTGTGAAAATAATTAGCAATGGTACGTATGGTACTCGGGGGTGCTTGAATCGGCATTGCCATCTCAAACAGGGTTACTATGATTTTCTTTATGACTTCTCTACCGAAAAAATAATTTAAAATAAAGGAGGTGATTAGGAGAATACGTTCAGAATACGTTATTTAAGTGCCCAATGTACGAGCGCGCTTAAGTGGAAGTGGATTTTGAACATCGCCATTGTGGGATTTGACTGCAATACTTATGCTGAAAGTTCCAGCACAAGAAACGGATACTGAAGCAGCCGTTTCCAATAGCGACGCAAGGCTGTTTAAGAAGACTGTAGTCTCTAAGCTTAACGATCTTCACTTCTGGGACGGGGGCCAGTATGGTGTCATTTTCTAAGTCTATTTCCAAGTTCTGTTTAAAAATGGACCATTCTTCCTCCACTGATTAAATTCAGTCCTTGTTAAAGTTAAATACTTTAACGTGCGATCCTAGTTATGTTAGTTTATCAGTGTAACATACATCGCGAAGGTCTGGAATGCATTTAGTAAAAGGTCTCTGCACTGTCTACAGAAATTCGATGCCACCCAGTTTGTATGGTGACCAAACCGGCATAGCATATTCCATAAGAGAGCGCACAAAAATCTTGAAAGCCCAAATCATGGTCTTGGTGGAATTTCCGGGATGTAACATTTACTAACAATTGCAGAGCGCTGATAATCGCACATCTTCCTACAGCTAAGGGATGTTTTAAGGTCAGGGGTAAGCCAAACCCCGAGATCACGAAGGCGGCTAGCCAAGGAAGTAATGTTGGCACCCATTGTGATCACCGACGTGGAAGGTGTGACATTTCTGAACAGAGAGTGGTCTGATTCACGTTTCAGACCACTAGAGAACATCACACAGCTTGAAGCCCTTCATTTGGGATGGATAGAAGATTTTCAGGGCCAATTTTCATGTTGTCAGGAAATTTAAAGCCAAAAGTTTGCTTGTCAAAATAATATTTTAAATCATTTAGGTAGATGACGAACAGCAGAGGTCCCAAAACGGAACCCTGAGGTACCCCACACGGAACAGAAACACAAGAAAGTATCTGCAACAACATAACAGACTCTGAATAACCTACTCAAACGTATTTTTGAATTCCAAATAAAGCATGTGTGACGGTATACCAAGGTCCATAAGGTGTATAGAATCTCTAATAATACTGAAAAAAGTTAGAAAATATACTACTTATGTTACAGCCAGGGTCCGTCCTTCCTCCCGGTAATCACATTTCAGGCTTTTTTCAGTATTTTCTTGAGATCGGCAGTTTTACTTTCCATGCCATTTTTTAAGCTAGTTTCTATATCAATTTTTCATACCATGCAATATGCTTATGAGCAAATTAAAAAAAAGCGAATAAGTACAACACGGAAAAAACCACTAAAATCGACGTTTCTAGTTATATCAAACTCATTATCAGGAAAACACATTTAAAACCAAAACTGACAATTAGGCAAAGATCATAGAGAAGAAAACCAAAAATGTCCCGTGTATGGCAGGCAGAACTGACCAGGACATGGAGTAAAATGTTGGGGCAAACCAGAAAACAAATACTGTTGCGAGTTTACTTCCCGATCTCAACGTTGAAATTATGCCACACCAGCAAGGTTACACTGATGACGTCATTTGTTAAATCTACCAAGGCCAAAATCCACATGACGTCAAATTTTAATGAGCCATTGTCACTCCAAAATTAATACTCATTGTTAGTTACTCGCTGGTCATCGTGGCTGAGTTGTGAGAGCTCAGCCTGGTTGCTGGAGGTTTGCGGATCTGGTCGAACCCCTGGAAAGGGGACCCTGGCAAAGTCCCCGCCAGGACTGCCGGCCAGGGTAGTGTGAGAGGCTACCATGCTCCTTCAGCAGCTATGGAAACTGTTCTGGCCAATTCTGGATAAACTTTCGGCCCCTACGATGATCAGAGGTTTCCCGGATCGAATCGCCGGGTTGGCACCTCCCTTTACCAGACATTTCTTCTTCTCTAAAAGTCTGGTAATGTTCAAAATTAAGCCGGTCCGGCCATACAAGCATTAAGTTGCTTCGGCTGACTTAAGGCTCAAAGAAATTAAAAAAAAAAAACTAGTTGAGATGATGCTATTTGATCAATTGTTGTAACAATACATAGCTGTGAATTCTAGATATCAATTGTAATGGTTCGAGCTCGCTTGGTCTTCTGCCTGGTGCTCCTAACAATTAGGTAATAGCCTAACTTTATTCCGCCTCTACCCTCCAGCCATTCCTGATCCAAAGGTAATTTCGCCCGTTTAATTATAACTATTCACAACTACCCCAATTCTCAAACTTAACATCAAACCGGATCAACCCCGTTTTGAGTTTAGCACTGCAACCCCGAAGCTATTTTGCCTAGCCGTGAAAACACTAATTAACCCAAAATTTCCCAATCCATCTTGTTCCAAGTAAGCCTCACGCTGTTGGTATTCAATTTTAGGCCCTAAACCAGGATTAGTGTCGCCCTTGAACGTCACGCGAGCCTGAGCATACTATCGCTCATGTTTCAACTTAAGATTAAAGCATAACCAAAACTGAACCACGACCACTAGCCATGATATTCCATCAATTTAGCTTAACTTGGAATTTCCGGAACCCTTGACTAGTCCACCACACGTTACTTTGCAGGTCCCTTGACTGTGGAGTTGGCTTAGGGGAAAACAGTGACACGTACCAGCTAACCCTACACTACCTTAAAAGCAAATGGACTTCAACCTGTGCTGTATGGTATCATAATTCCAAGTGAGGCTGTTAACATACAGCACTGGTCGAAATTCCTTCGCTTGTTACCTAGTTTGCTTTAGGTTTTGCCCGAAATG
The DNA here is from genome assembly GCA_023313725.1 of Lithobius niger. Classification (NCBI taxonomy): domain Eukaryota; kingdom Metazoa; phylum Arthropoda; class Chilopoda; order Lithobiomorpha; family Lithobiidae; genus Lithobius; species Lithobius niger. Next base: position 46,111 of record JAHWFP010024807.1, read on the forward strand.
ACCTGGTCCATGTCCTGGTCAGTTCGGCCTGCCCAACTGAGGGATACTGGCGGTTTCCTTCCTGCTATGACTTTGCCAAATTGGCATTTTATTTTTAAATATCGTGCCCTTAATAACGAGTTTGAGCCAAACTTTTTGGCTTTTTAAAATTTGTTTCCGGATTCATAGTTGTACAAATGGCTTTAATCTTCAGTTTGTAATATGCTTAATGCTAAATTTAAGGTAGTAATTATTATTATTTTATAAATTCAATAGGTCGACTCACGCTTGCAAACAAAATGATCCAATTTACTTCGTCTCCTTCTGCAAAATTTACAACAAGAATTATTTACAACGTGACATCGATCAACTTGAATTTGTCCTACAAAACGATAAACAGCATCTCTGCCGCTTGTAGCTAGCTACCTTTTGCGAGTGTCTCCGGCGGTAAAACGTTCTTTCCATTTTATAGCAATCTTCCCGCCAAAAGCCAAGTTACGAAGTTGCAAAGAGTGGAACGTCAGTCCACGTGGAAAGTTGTTGCTTCTTACGGTGTTCGAAGGCTGGCAAATGTTTCCAAAAGTTCTTACTTGTTGAACGACCCATAATTGCTGATAATTACTTAATAACTGTCATTAGGTGTTCGAACGGAGATACGGCCAAACCTTACAATTTTTTTAAATTTTTGACTGGAGGAGGGGGTGGCATGAAATGTAATGATTTTTTTCCCCTCTTGAATTTAGCATGTTACAGACGTGCAATTCACAAATGATCAATGTCAAAGTTAAAAAAAAAAAGTTACGTTAGAATACTGTTAACAATTTCTATCAATGACTGAGCCATAACCAAATGGCTGAGCCATGACTGAGCCATAACCAAACAAACAAATTGCTGTTCATATTACATATCCTCTCAAACAAATTTTCTCCTTGCCCTTTTCTACTGGCGTTCTGCCAAAGGACTGGCTTGATGCGGATATTGTCCCTATTTTTAAGAAAGGGAATCCGTCAAACCCATTAAACTACCGACCTATTGCACTGCCCTGTAAAGTCATGGAGACCATAATTAAATCATATATGTTAACCTTTACTGATCGCTTTAACATCATTCTCGATGACCAGTTTGGTTTCAGGTCGGGCAGATCAACTACCCATCAACTTTTGCTCGCTTTGGACAAGTGGTCAGAGTCCATGGACATTGGTGTTGGACAGACGTCATTTTTTACGACTTTAAAAAGGCTTTTGAATCTGTGGTGCACACAAAGCTGATCTCCAAACTTTCGGCTATTGGGTTTAGAGATTATATTCTAAACTGGATTTCTACTTTCCTCGTTAATCGCACCCAACAAGTTAAACTTGGGGGAGTTAGTTCCGCCAAATGCAACGTTATTAGTGGAGTACCACAGGGTTCGGTTTTGGGCCCATTGTTGTTCGTCCTGTTTGTGAATGATCTTACTCCAAATTCTTCATCGGTATCCCAAGAGAAGTTTGCGGACGATTTAAAACAGCATACACCAATCCTTTCTCCTATTGATAATCTGAACCTTCAGGATGCCGTAACATATGTCTCAAATTGGGCAACTGACTGGCAACTTCCATTATCCGTCGACAAATGTAATCGATTCACTGTGGGCACAAATGGGCCTCAATTTGACTATTATTTGTATGACAAGAAGTTGAATTCTGTTGAACTTGTCAAAGATTTAGGAATCTGGTTCCATTCCTCATTAAAGCCTTCTATCCACTGTGATAAAATTAGTGCCCAAGCCCACCGTCGTGCAGCGATTGTGCGTCGCTGCTTCTCCTCTGGAGATCACTCGATTATGGCCTGGGCATTCAAGGTCTACGTGCGACCACTTGTTGAATACACAAGCCAGGTATGGTCACCAAATCAGCTTTCGGATATTGACCGAGTGGAATCAGTTCAGCGCCGCTACACTAAGTCTATCCCAGGACTACATAATAAACCATATTGTGAACGGCTTCGGATGTTGGGTCTGGAAACTCTTGAGTTGCGCCGTTTAAGGGCTGATCTTGCCCTGGTGTACCTCATTTTGAATGATGTGCCGGCGGCTTGTTTACCTTTTTTTGAATTGGTTGGAAACACAAAAACCCGTGGCCACTCTCTTAAACTGAAGCTACCACCTTTCCGTCTTGATTGTAGGAAGTTTTTTTTCTCGGTCCGGGTTGCACCTGTTTGGAATGCACTGACGGAAGACATTGTCTCGGCTAGCTCGGTACAGACTTCCAAGCGTAAACTTAATGATTTTAATCTGCAACCCTTTTTATCCCGTCCATTTTAATCGTTTTTTTTTTGTTTTTTTTTTTTCATCTGCCCTTGTTACTCTTTTAATGTGTCAATGATCAGTTGTTCCACAACTTTGTTTAAAATGTGGTTGGGTATCAGTGGCAATGAATGTTGCCTTCCCATCCACCCTGGTTCCTAGAGATGAACAGGAAACTATTATTATTATATTATTATAATTTCGACTCTTTTGGTTGATAAAATTAAAACAGTCAAAATTATAGCACAGTGAGCGATAGAAAATTTTGGCACGAGCCCTAGTACAATTTTTTTTTAACTGTCCAAATGCAGATAATTACAAGAACGAAGACTTTTCAAGGCAATTTGAGGCACACAAACAATTCCATCATAAGGTTCCACGATTTGATTCCTTGAAAATTATGGTGAACAATTCCGGACGTATCCAGCCTAATAATGACGATCTGTCAGAATGCCATACTTTCGAGGCCTGGAAAAAGGGCTTCCAGTTTTTCCAGCTAGTGTTAAGAATCCTGATTAGCAGGGTGCTGCACGCGACAGGTGAAGAATTCCAATAGACAAAAAAAATGGTATGGGATCTGCTCGTTTTCTCCTGTCTTCGCCTGCAGCCTTAAAAGTTTTAATTAAGAACGGAAAGTAATTACAACAGGTTTTATTGAAAAGTCAACAATTTTTTTTGTGTTAGGTTACTGTCATTCAAATTATAGGTAGAAATGAAAAAAGCGCACGATGAAAAAGTTTTTATAACAAGACTGCATTTTATTGTACTTCGGTTGAAAGAACGAAATTCACCCATATAATTGGAACAACCATTTGGACCCGTGCATGCTGCACGGTAACTTGAATTTTCCAGTCATAGCCTTTTCCCTCCTCCCTCCCCCACCCCTTACTACGCCCTCGCGAGCAAGGCCCTATCTCCCCCCCCCCTCCCAATCCGCCCCTACTTTGTGGGCAAAGGAACTCAGCTCCAAAACTAGGCTAGGCCCAGTCAACTATTTTAAAAAAGGAAATGCTTATTTTGAAATTCAGAAACCATTGTAAAGGAAGCACTTATACGCAGAATTTCAAATGGTTCCCAAGATTAAAATTCCAATATTAGTGAATTTTCGATAGTCGATTCCGGATATGTTAAAAGCACAGGCGACTATCTTTCTCAGGCACTTTTTACTACCTTCGCTAGTCAAGTCCTTGCATCATTCGAATTTCGAAAGGACTTGACTAGAAGAGGTGTTGGAAAATGCCTGAAGAAAAAAGTCGGCTACGTTTTAATAGTCAACTATCTTGTGCAAACGTGCCTTTACGATTACCGTCCTCTGACAGCAGCTTATACGATAAGCAACTTAATGTCTTACCGTAGGGGAGTGGCGATCACTCTCACCGATGCCCCCCCCCCCACCTCCCATCTATCCACACCTGCCTATTTACTATTAAAAGAAGAAGCACAGTGTAACCAACAATCACTACGTTTGCATCACCACTTACCGTAGAAGCATGTCAGCGGGATGCGCATCGTGCCAGTGTCGCCTCTGTGGGTCTTGTGAACATCCGTTCGTGGTGCTTTCCCCCATCTGGCGATACAGAACCCGAAGCGCTTTACAGAGGTGGATCGCGACTCAGATGCACATCGTCAGACACTTGCAATCGCATTGAAACGTTGGAGCACGCCTGGTAAAGATAGCAGACACAGCTATGGCTCCCACGTAATTTGTGCTGGTGCCACTCGAAATTTAGGTAAATAAAGTGAAAACAAGTGTATATGACTAGGAAGACCTCTAAGACTCTGTTTGTTTACTCAAGCTGACCTAGTTTACTACATGCTGGGGGTAGAGCAGAGTAGGACATGCCCACTATGCGCCAAAGGGATGGCAGGAAGGAAGGGGTTTCTGAGCGTACCGGCATGAATTGCATTATTTAGCAGACTGGCCCTCATCGTGGTCTTTTGTCATGTAAACAGGTGCCGTTTTTTGATGCGCATTTCAAAGTGCATCTTTAAATTTGCTTTCTTGTAGCCGTGTCAACGCTGGGATTGTGGACAGCTAAAAGAAGACAAGTGAGCAGCGGTTAGACGAAAAAATTCGTCTGCTATAGTGAATCCATGATATTCAGGCAACCCGTGGCACCAATATGCTGTCTAGGCACCTAGCACTGCTGTGGCGCCACATGTGTGAACAAAACATCCTTACTCTGTTTCTATGTCCTGATGCTAGTAGCGTTTCACGGAAGTGAAACTGAGTGACAACGCGTGAAGTGAGCTTAAGGGTGCTTTCACACGTCGCTACTCAGTGGCACGTCTGCGGTAGCGGCACTTTGATCATCAGTGGCACCTGCACTTCTGTGGCGCCACATGCATGAATGCCCCTACTTGGTTCTATGCTGTATTGCAAGTGGCAATGTACGAAGCGAGCCTAAGATAGTGTCACGTTAGCATTAGTCCCGTAGCTAGGATTTTTTTTTCTGTGAAGGCACGTAGCTTAGTTCATGCTGCTCCCCATCCTAAACGTCTGATGAAATTGTACAGGGTGGTCCACAAGAAACTGACGACCCAAAATTTTCTCTAAGTCCAATTTTTCTAGTTAGCACCCCTCAGAACCAGGAGAGGACAGAAATCTTGCCGTGTCATTAGATTTGAGTTCTGTCCTCTCCTGGTTGTGAGGGGTGCTAACTATAAAAAGTTGGACTTTTGCACCCTGTATGTGTTGGAGAAGCCGTGCTATTACGGAAGGGGGGGGGGGGGGTGGAGCAGAAATTAAGATTGCACCTCGCATGTTTTTGTCTACAACTTGACAGTCAATAATACTTATACCATGGCTGTGACGCAATGCTAACTCAACGCCATGCTAAATTTCCGTAGGTTTAATCCCGTTATCAAGTTACCCCACACTTTTGACACTTCCGGATCACGTGACCGGGAACACACACATCCAACAACCAGATACAGCATCCAAAAAACGTAACGCAATAAAAACGTACAAAGGAATTACTTAACTTCCCAGGATGTTCCGAATGAAATCTTACACCTGCTAACTCTCACTTGGCTGGCCCATATCTAAGTTTATTGACTTACGCCTAATTCTCCCCCCCCCCCCCAAATCCACCTCCACAAACTAAAATGGAATGACCTTCATTCATACCGATACACCT
>JAHWFP010024809.1:0-13503 GCA_023313725.1 Lithobius niger
GACACGGTAAAGACAGTACGATCCTGAACCTGTAGTACATCAGCAGTGTGCAAAGAGAAAAAAAGAGGGAGTTTGAGGCCGATGACATTTTTTCGGAGGAAGAAGACGATTACCCTGAATCTTGACTGCTGTGGCCTATGTAAGGAAGGGGGGAAGGCACGCAATCAAGAGCCCTGATGGAAGAAACATGGCTCCTTCTGGAATTTTGCGAGGAACACAGGGTCACGCTAGGCCCACGACACACAGGGTAAGCGGAACGTGTGGGAAACAATCCCGACCACGGAATGGATGCTCGACTGGAGGATTTGCAAGTCGCTTTTCGAACGGTGGGGGAGACTGTTCGTTGATATATTTGCAACACCCAACTCCCAGCCTTCGTGTCCCAGTTCCCGTATCCACAGGCTTGGGCTACGGAGGCCCACTCCATTCCGTGGGAGGGAATGTTTGCATACGCATTCCCATCTTTTGTGCTTCTCCAGTTAGTGATCAACAAGGTCAAGGAGAACATTCATATTATAGCACCATTCTGGCCAGCGGCATCGTGGTTTCCCGTTACCAGTCATGGAGGAGTTGGTCTCCCAAAACAAGGGACAGACACTCCATCAGAATCCTGGGATGCTACACCTTCACGGGTGGCTGAACGTATCATCCTGGGGCTCAAGGACTCTACATGCAGGAACTGCGTGGAAGTGGAAAAAATGGTATGGTTGGTGCACGAGTCAGTTCATCGACCCGTGTAATCCTTCAGTCTTAAATCTCGCCCAGTTTCTGTAAGAACTTTTTCACAAGGGCTTAACCCCGATGGCCATAAACTCTGTTCTTGCGTGCCTGGGGCACACCGACATAGTGGACAACCAGCTGTTATCCAGATTGATGTTGGGGCTTCCAAAATGGAATTTGCGACTAGTTCTCAAGAGTTTACCAGGACCACCCTATGAACCATTAAAAGAGGCATAGATGATACACCTCACTCAGAAGACTGTTTACCTGGTGGCACTGGCCTCGGCGGCAAGACAAAGTGAGGTAGCTGCGTTTTTCTGGGGCACCAGCCACATTAGATTCTCAAGGAACTGGTCGAAAGTCTCGCTTACTTTTCCTGCGCATTTCAGTGCGAAGAATTAGGGCCGTGACTTGGTACCAAAACCCGTCACAATTCAAGCATTAGGATCCCCGGTTCATGAAGAAGAGGAAGAGAAGTTGTAGTGCCCAATTCGAGCACTTCGGTACTATTTGGCCAGGACTCAGGATTCGATGGGGAAGAGAACGGGTCCCTACCCGCTTTTCTTCAAGATGACGAGGTGGAGGATAAAGTGATCAACAAGGCAGTGACTTCGTTCAAATTAGGCAAATGAATTTGCAGTGTGATAAGAGCATATGATCTGGGTCCGAACAGTGTGGACTTGCCAAAAGGGGTTAGAGCACACGAATTGCGGGCTGCGGTAGCGTGTGCGTGAAACAATTGTAACACGTTTGTGAGCCACTATCTCAGGGACACGAGTGGATAGAGTGGCTCCACAGTGATCAAGGAACACGTGGTGGCTGGACCGAGGGTCAACCACTAACAGATGGCGTCCAGGGTCACACACAGGTGGAAGCTGTCACACACATGAAAAGCGGAAAGTGAGGAACACACACAGGAGAAAAGGTGGGTGTTGCCGAGTCCTTACTTAACTAATACATGAAATGTTTTAGTTCAGAAGTGTTCAGCGGCCCTCCACCAGGGTGACAACGTCAGCATGAATCACTGAAGGTCAGCATTTTGCAGATAGTAAGAAACTTAACACTATTTAAAATTAGTTTTTACATCTTCCAAAAATACTCACCTTATTTTATAGCTTATCGGAGCATGTTTGCTCTTTACCTGCCCATGACTAACGAGATTTCCACATGCTGCCCCCAGCGCATCGCGCGTGCGATCCCAGCGCCAGGTGGCCTTCGTCACTTTTTTCGTGGGCAGCGTGGCGTGCGGACCTGGTCTACACGTCACGTCCTTCGTTGCTCGTTTAAATCTTTTTAGTTTTATTACCTGTCTACGTGCATGTTGCTGGATGACTGGGAAAGTGATCTACGGAAGTGTAAGCATAGACTTACTCCCGGCGATCGACATCCGACGTGCCGTCATTGTAGGAAGTGTGATTTCGTCACCAGACTGTGTGATCTTTGTCGGGAACACAGCGGCAAACAGCGCAAGAAGATTCGCCGCACTTGGCATCGATCTGACGATCGTAAACTACAGCGTGCTAAAAGGAAGATGTTGGAATCCGGTGGAAAAATCGACAGCTTAGATGAACGTTTACTCCGCAAGGGACTTGAAAAAGACGATTTCTTATCAGCGGAAGTAATGAACAAAGACCACAGCGTCGCCGATTCTCCGAACTCGAAGACAAAGAAAACAACCTTGGATGCCATAAAGAGATGCAAGCGAACATGATGAAGATGTTTGGTAGCATCAACGATAGGATTTCAAATTCGGAAGCACGATTGAAAGCCGATTTCAAACAGCAAATTATCACCAAAATGGGACCGGTCGACAAACTCCTGGCGGGATCCAGTTTCCTACGGCCATCGGCCCCGCCGGCGTTCAGCCCGGCGTTCCGACACGCGGGACTCAGTCGCCGCGAAGCGACCACGTGGATAACGGACTAGGAATTGACATGGGCAAGGGGCCTCCATTGGTTCCGGAAAACTTACTGGAAGGGGACCAAGTGGGAGGACATGATCCCCCTAGAGAACTTCCCACGACAAGACGCCCTATGGTGGGGGGAGACAGCCAACCTCATCATCTGGCGTCCCGATCCACCCGGGAAACCCGAGGACCTCTCTGTACATGGACGCCTCACTGTCAGGATGGGGAGCCCACATGGGGGGACCACCAACTGGCAGGAACATGGAACCTTCAAAAACAATCGTTGAACATCAACAACTTGGAACTGACAGCTGTCCGCCGAGCACTGGAACAAGGAGAAACGATCCGGGTGTTCTCCGACAATACATCCACGGTAGCATACATCACGAGGGGAGGAGGGACCCATTCAGAGTCACTCCACCTAGAGGTGTCCAGCATCTTCAAACTCTACATGGAATTCAACCTGACCCTCTTGCCTCGACACATCGCGGGAAAGACGAACGTGATAGCAGACCAAAACGGCACCGGTGGAATGGTCCCTAGATCGCCGGGTGTGCCAGGCAGTGTTCCAACAATGGGGAAAACCAGTCATAGATCTCTTTGCGACGTTCCTCAATACCCAACTTTTTCAGTTCGTATCGTCATTCCCAGACGACAGAGCTTGGGGCACAGATGCACTGAGCATGAACTGGAACGGACTCACAGCCTACGGCTCCTTCATCCTAATCGCACCTTACTGGACGGCGGCAGGATTGTTCGTGGATCTGATGGAGATGGCTCGCGAGGCACCGATATCCCACCCGGTCACGCCGGCACTCCTATCGCAACATACAGGGATGACACTTCACCCGGACCCAAGCTTCGGCTTCACGCCTGGAAACTGTGAGGAAGAAGTTGGGGTCGGGCGGATTCACGGGAGAAGTCATCGACAAGCGCGTACAATGTCTACGTGAATCAACAAACAAGGTCTACAACACAAAATTTTTCGTGATACTCTTTGATCAAGGTCTGTCCGTCGGTGCTATCATTGTACGGGCGATGAGACATCGTGAAAAACCACGTCATCTCCCGCCTGATGCGATCATTCAGGAAACTAAGACCCCGAGTTAAGAACCTCCACCCTGGCTGGCAACTACCACTAGTTCTCTCCTACTGGGGACGTCCCCCCTGTTAGCCCTCACTCAAAAAACTGTCTTCCTGGTAGCGATGGCAACTGCGGGCAGGCAGAGTGAGGTAGCAGCTTTTTCCAGGAACAAGGCGTGCCTACGCTTCACGAAGGGCTGGTCCCAAGTCACGCTGATGTGCAAACCGGAGTTCCGTGCGAAGACGCATAAACCACACGAGACCTCAAAACCAATCATGATTGAAGCTCTCGGGCCCATCCTGGGAAGTAGGGACTTGGAACGCACTCACTGCCCAATAAGGGCACTGAAGTACTACCTGGACAAGACTGCAAAACTGAATAGCACGGACGAGACAGTACACGTCCCGTTGTTCCTTGCAATCGACCCGACAACCCAGCAAGCCACCGTGAAGATACGCCTCACACCAGCCAAGATAGCACAGTGGATTGTCAGCACAATTCGTAAAGCCTACGAATCATCAGAGGATTGCGTGGACATCCGAGCGGACATTCGAGTTCATGAGCTCAGAGCGCTGTCCGTATCTTGGGCATTTGCGGCCGGGATTCCTATACAGGACATCTCAGCAGCATGCACGTGGCGGCACAAAAAACGTGTTCATCAGCCACTACTTCCGAAACGTCGGTGAGATCGACAGCATCAACCGACTGGGTCCAGTCGCCTTGGCAAGCGCTAGCATGTCAGGCAACTTCCCGTAGATCGTCTGAACATAAGGTTAGTACCCTTTTTAGATCCCATGCTACCCCAGCAGGCTTGACCCACCTCCTATTGGACGAAGTCAGCTATAAAATAAGGCGAGTATTTTTGGAAGATGTAAAAACAACAATTTTAAACGTAAAAATGGTTTTTACTATCCTAAAATACTCACCTGTACACAAACCCGCCCTCCGGCCCCGCTCAAGCCAGTAGGGAGAGGAACGAAAAAAGTGACGAAGGCCACCTGGCGCTGGGATCGCACGTGCGATGCGCCCGGGGGCAGGCTGGGGTAGCATGTGGAAATCTCGTTAGTCATGGGCAGGTAAAGAGCAAACATGCTCCGATAAGCTATAAAATAAGGTGAGTATTTTAGGATAGTAAAAACCATTTTTACGTCAAAATTGTTTTTACTATTCTAAAATACTTACCTCCAGTAATAACCCTCCCGCCTCCCCGCACTCGCTGAACAGACAGATTCGTAAAACGATGTGAGGATCTTCCAAGCTGGCGGTTGCATCTGTGGAATGACAGAGCAGCGTGCCTGGCGGGCAGAGGGGGGAACCAAAATAAGTGATTTTAGCATAAATTTTGCGACAAAGTTCAGTTCAACTGCCAAACTTCGTTTCCCCATTCCCGGATGTTCGCCTACGCATTCCAACCGTTCTCCCTGCTCCAGACTGGAATCGACAAGATCCGGGCTATCCAAGGATGTTCATTCTGATAGCACCATTCTGGCCAGCAGCGTCATGGTTTCCCGGCATAATGAATTGAAGAAAGAAGATTCTGTTCCTATCACAACACAAAATGCAGACGGGCTACTGACAAAGGTCTTGTCTTCGGCTCCTCCAATGCCACCGTCAGTCGACGGTAAAAAGATTTATTTTCTGAAACCAAGTGGAAGAAGTGATTTGAATATAATAAAGGAGCACACCTGCGACTCATCTTCGCGGAGAGTCGGTTACAAGTTTGAAGACAACCACCGAAAATTAGCTGGACATTAAAAAGTGTCCTCGTTGTGAAAATGAGCGGAAATTTTCTACATAATTCCAGTAATTATGACTAATTAATACTATTCATTTCCGGACTGTAGACATTTGTCCTTTCAGCATGGATCCCCAGTCGAGCTAACTCCTGTGTGAAGTAACTGGCGCAGTACTTGTCGGATCGTAGACGCTGAAGCTTACACCCCGTCTCTCGCTCGGCTTTTGCTATGAACACCTTAAATTTTTCAAAAGCCCAGTCTTTTGTTTTCATGGTGTAGGTGAAACATTTCCGTGAATAATCGTCTATGAAAGAAATGATATACCGGGATCCAACGTGTGAAGTGACGGGTGATGGCCCCTATACATCGGAGTACACCAATTGAAGCGGTGCGTTGGCACTTCTCTCCGATAAAATCACATATCTTACACGAGTCGACTTACCCAGTCGGCACGCTTCACATATTGGCACATCAGGTGACAGAGACTTCACTCCTGACTTTATTTTCTTTAATCGTCTTCTTCATGGCTTGCATGTTCGGGTGCCCTAACCGATCATGCCATAAGCTAGTGTCAGACACATCTGGTATAATAGATTTCTTTGGCAGCGGCTCACTTGTCCGTTTTTCCTCAGATGTATCAGTGGTAGGTTTTCCCTTGGTTGACTTGCAGGCATATGCTTCTGTCCCTTCCAACTCCTTTGAGACATGATTTGGTGTGTGGCCTCACATGACAAAAAAATTTGTCCTCCGTTGGAGCTCTTAACACCAGTTGTCGTTTTGGATCAATTACAACAAGTGCCTTCTCGTCCGTGGTGATCTTACATCCGCTTTGAAATATCCTGTTCCCAGTTATAAGATTTCTTCTCATTTTTGGAGCATACATTACATCAAGCAATGTGATGGACCTTGTTTTTGACCCAAGGGAAACGTCAAATGTAACATCACCTATACCACATACTTGCGATGTACCCTCCGCGAGTACAGCAGGACGAATCTGTATGTTACTGTCGTTACTAAACCAATGTCTGTTATGACTGAAATGGTGTGTGGCTGCAGTGTCTAATGTCCAAAGTGACTCTGTAGCCGAGACCACATTTGCTTCCACATATAAATGCTTGACTATTGTTGACATATTGTTTGCACCACCTTCATGTGCCTGGTTTTGCCTTGGACTGGGGCAGTTGCGGGCAAAATGTTCAGAACTGCCACAAGAATATCAGTTGTTATTCCTCTTGTTTGAAGAACTTGGTCGAAAAGGACTTCGGCCACGACCACCCCGTCGAGTGTTTCATGCTCGTCGAGAGTAGTCTAGTGCAATCGCTTGCACATTAGCTGCATCGCCTGGCATTGCTTGAGGCGTCGGATTCCGGCGTTCAAACTCACTCAGTAGGCGCTCTTTTACAGTTTTGGGAACAAAGTGACTATCGTCCAGGGCACATAAGCGCTCCACTACTGAGTCCCATTCAGACGGTAGCCCGCATCAGCTAAATCGGTGACCGAGTTTTTGACTCTTGACAGATATTTGACCATGCTCTCTCCTGGTTTCATGCTAAACAATACAAACTCTTTTCTCAAATGTCTTATCCGGGCTCTGGACTTAGGTTCGAACACATCTTTTAACGAGTCTCAGGCATCCTTGGCACTTGTGCAAGTCCTTATTAGTGTTTTCAAATCGGCCTGAAGTCCCAGGGCTCTTGCTTGCCTAAAATTATACTGCCTTGTAACACCAGGCCTTCACCAGGCCTTCTTCAGCTGGCGTGGGTGCTTCCGGGGAGACAGTGTCCACAAAGCCAAAAAGACCTCTTTCATTTAAAAACATTCTCATATCAAAAACCCATGATCTGTAGTGCTTATCGTTCAGCTTAGGAAACCGAAGGGTTGCACCACTTGATACGTATTGATGATACGTATTCACGATGTATCAGGCTCTACTTTTGTGGTAAATTAAATTTCGGCTACAACTCCGCTATAGGGTATACTCAGTGATATCTGCTCGGTAAATTTGATTGCTCGCTGAACATTGAAATAGCTTGTTCCCACTATGCCATTCCAGACTACACATTTGAATGGTTTGATACCAGTGTGTGGTTGCCTATACCTCACACTTGAATGGATTCCTCCCAGGATGTAGTTCCAGATGCTGTATACTTGAGCGATTCGTTAGGCAGTTCCATTTATTAGCAATCTTCCCCTACAATGGGAGGACAAATTCTTCTAACATTATCTTGGAGTTTTAAGTTAATTATCTTTAGACCACATGACTATTACAGCTGTGATTACTATGGGGGAAGCATGCCGTCGGCTATTAACACAACCAAAAAACCGAACGGGTTTCTAGCCATCTTTTTGTTCAGAAGAGGAGACAAGTACACACATAGTCCTTCTTAACACAAAGGTATTGTTATTAGACATTATTGTTGCGTAATATGTAGCCACTGAGCTTTACAAAACCGTAAGTAGCAGCAAAACATTGCTATGGCTACACAAGTGCGGGAACGGGAAATCCAGTTCCCACAAATACCAGAGGCTGCAAAGGCGACTAAATTCAATTTCGAAATTGGTTGGAGCAGACGACGATGTAAAAAGTTATAAAAACACTATGAAATACGCAAAACTTCACAACACGGACTCACTCTTAGTCCAAATTTTCGATACCACCCAGATGTAAAAAGTAGTCTAATAAACCTGATTAAACCAATTATAGTGAGAGTCGATTAGTTTTCCCTTGCGAATACAGCGCTCGAAATGGCTACTAATTGTCTAACACGTGTGAATAATTACCCCTCCTAATACAATCCAAACATCCAAATGATTTCTTGGCCACGGTTCCATGACACGTATGCAACCATAAAAACAGTGGTCGCTTGCATTTCTAGTTTTTTGCCTCAATCCCCCCCCCCCCACCTTCGTATATGTTTTGATCAACTGCGTTGGATGGCATGGCGGCGCACACCTCTCAATTAAAAGACGAGCCCAGTACGATTCTTCAATCGGTTTCATTTTAACTGTAAGTTTAATTAGAACACTAGTGAACTGAATCAACATTACAAATATTCAGCACCATTTGGCAGTTTTACGATACGGGAAGCCTCCAAACCGTTTAGTCTCTGCGTTTTGAACATTTCATTTATCCAACTGCGATTGCCACGTCGCACGACTGATACGGATGAAATATCTAGAGCACATTCATTGCCCAAAAGTAGTTTTATGAATTTGCCCCCCCCCACCCCCAACAACAACAAAAAAAAAGAAATGTCCCACCCTCCCGTAAAAAGTACTACGCAGTAAAGTCATGAAAGATTTTCCAAACAAGTAGCCCAAGCCTACGTTGATTTCGCGCATGCCGGCATTAGACTATGTAACTTTGTTATCCAGTTCGTATTACGAGATCAGTGCCTAAGTCAGTGGTCTGTAGAATAAAATTGATCAAGTTGCCAGTCGGTTGGTGGTGACGTCCGCCGCTGACGAAGGCTACATAGTTTCCAGTCATTGGTCGTGGATGGATGACGTCAGTCGGCCGAAGAAAAAAAAAACGCCTTTCGTTTGCAATAGACAAAAATCTTTGATTGTTTCTAGTGGCGATTTCCCCAACGGAATCGATCCGTTTTCGAACTTAGACCTAGAAATGTGCCATAGAATCTGTGTGCAAAATTTGACAGACATCCGATAATTCGTTAAAACGCTACAGCGCGAATACACAGACAAACCGTTCGCATAAGAGTCTAATAACAGCACAAGCCTGATGAAGGCACTTGAGGGTATTGAAAATTAGCTGGCTAGTGTTTGTGTCCGTGATGTAAATATATGCAGTATATATACTTAATTTGGGTATAGGTTTTTTGGCCTAAATAAGTAACACGGAACAAGCGGCCTCGAATGAATTACGAACACAGTTGAACGTTTATGTATATGTGGGAATGTTGCTCAATTACTTGCCCACAACGGATGTGCAGGGGAAGGGAAGTTACCTGTTTTATTGTCTTCTTTACCCCCCCCCCCCGCCTCCATCACCACATAAAAAAGGGTCTTAGTTGAGTGTGCAAATTGTGAAGTTAACTAGCTTTGTAATTTGATCTGAGAAGAGCATTGACAATTCTCAAAAGTCATCATTTTAAAACAACTGTTTGAGCTATTTTGTCGCACGCTGTTATGTCGTAACGCTGTTTTGTCGTGCACCATTATTTCCAATCTGTTTTGACGGAATGTCGTCACCCACCACTACAAAACGGTACAGATCAGCGAGATTGATACTCGTATTCGACAACAACTCTTCCCAAGTGGAGTCTACCTTTGGTGCTACAAAGTTTGTCACTGCTTCCCTACAAACCAGTGAATACAGCAGCCACACTCCACCCGACCCGAAAAACTGTGTTTCTTGTCGCCTTAGCATCGGCAGCAAGGGAAAGCGAGACGAGATAGCATTATCAATGTTTTTCAACAGGTTTGTTTCTATTGGGTCAGAACTTTCGTCAAAAAAAGACAGTCTAAAGGTGCAAAAATTCATCAAATATAAATAAATACGGGTGCTAACCTCTACCATATGACATTTAACTTTTGATGCAATTCATTGCTAACTTACCTTTCTTCAACCAAAGTTTGGCAACCAGATGATTCTTCTATTATAATCTTCTCTTCTTCGGCAATGAGAACTTGCGGAGAATCAAGCAGAGCTAAAATCACAAAAGCTTATCAACATTTGTGTAGTTGCTCTACAGACAGGAACAAAAAAGTTACACAGCCGCTAAAGCTCCAACAATATACTAGTAGTATACAACTAGTAGTTTTGAAGAAAATAAACTAAAATTAGTAGGATAAATATATGTCAATTTTCCACTGAACCGCTAACAAATTGCAAAAAAACGTTTTATGACTGTTTACCGAATTACATACCAAAAGCAGGCAAAAATAGGACCCCCAGAAATGGCGGAAATTAGTGCCAAAACTCAGTTTTCCAATTTATCTCCTGAAAGGAGACTTCTACATGAAAATTACAAGAGAGCAAAGTTTAAAAGAATTCAAATTCCTAAAGGAAAGGTTCTTATTATTTTTCATGTACATTGAACCGTTTCCGAGTAACACCCACTTGCATCAGGCACATCTCCGCCATCCTGGAACAATGGTGGTGAAAGTTATTAAATGGAACTTTATTATTTTTTAAAATTAATTTCTTTTGAGCCTTAAGTCAGCTAAGCAATTTAATGCTTGTGTGGCTGAACCGGCTCAATTTTGAACATTACCTAGAGAAGAAGAAATAT
Organism: Lithobius niger; assembly: GCA_023313725.1. NCBI lineage: Eukaryota > Metazoa > Arthropoda > Chilopoda > Lithobiomorpha > Lithobiidae > Lithobius > Lithobius niger. The sequence continues at coordinate 10,702 of JAHWFP010024809.1, forward strand.
CTGGTAAAGGGAGGTGCCAACCCGGGAAACCTCCGATCATTGTAGGGGGCAAAAGATTGTCCAGATTTGGCCAGAATAGTTCCCATAGACGCTGAGGGAGCCTCTCACGCCACCCTGGCCGGCAGGCCTGGCAGGAACTTTGCCAAGGTCCCTTTTCCAGTAGTTGACCAGATCTGCAAACCTCCAGCAACCAGACTGAGCTCTCTCACCGCTCAGCCACGATGGTAATGCTGTAGATTATAACGTTTTTAGATTATTACGTTTAATGCAAAACTAACTAGCTTACATTTTTTTATTTCAGGATTCAAAATGAGTCCTGAGTACCTGTCCTTTTATGTCAGAAGGGATTGGGATCTGAAGATGAAGTAGAGATTGGATTGAGTAGCTCAAAGCATCAATAGACGAGGACCCACTGCTCACCACCAGTCTTGCCGTCAGGCACTGCTCCGTATATGCAAGTGTTGAGCGAGGTGATAGCATCGTTGTAGCAGATGGAACTACAGTACACATGTCTTGTCGTTTGAAGTATGTTAACAAAAAGGACATTGCGAGTTAAAGTACAGCATCCGTCAAGTGAAATATGTGCAACTCTCTCGGGCAGTACGACAGTAATTTAGACTGTTTCTTCTACCGGAATAAAATGCTTACAAGCAAAATCACTGCCAATTACGAAGACTATAGTTGTGTTAGAACTGAACCAATCCAATCTCGACTTCATCTTCAGATTCCAACCTCTTCTGACATAGAGGACAGGTACGCTGATCAGCGCTTATTTTGAATCCTGAAACAAAAAAAAAAGCTAAGCTAGTTAGGTTTACATTAAACTTTTGATCTACAGCAATACCATCATGGCTGAGCGGTGAGAGGGCTCAGCCTGGTTGCTGGAGGTTTTGGATCTGATCGAATCACTGGAAAGGTGTAGAAGCGGACACTATGACAGGAGAGGTGCTTGTAGCATCGCCGACATCTTCGTTGACTTTCGTGAACTTTACGATTACTACTGAATGGCAGTTTTGACTTTCACGGAAATGGCACACTGGAACTACTGTTCCGGCATGAGGAATAGGGCGGCGTCGTCCTAATTTTAGGCCTAACTAGTAATATTAAAAGGGGGTATTCGCTGCCACCACGGTGGGTGTGTTTTAATTGCAGACCTCTAGCAATAAATCGTACTAGCAGAACAACTGACGTTTTAAAAACTTTTGGTTTTATTAAAAAGGCAGTAAATATAAAAATAGCACTTACATTTTCAACTAGTAAAAGCAACAAGAATTTACATTAAAATTGGTACACGAACTTCGTTCAGTTTCAAATCACAATTTCGATTAGAAAAGTGTCTTTGGGAACTGGCAAGAACCCTCTAAGTTGTGCAAACCGCGGGAATTACACAAAATAGTCAGCAAGATTTTGTTTCAATTGTGCGACAAAAGATCAAATCTACAGGTTTAAGATTTTGTTTCAATTAAGATCAAATCTAATGATCAACATAAACACTCACATTAGATTGGGACAACTGGCCATCGAAGTCTCTGCTTCTGCAAATCTAAATGGTTTAAGTGATCCAAGTTTTGTTTACATTAAGTTAATTAATGAAACACGGAATAAAAAGCTGGATTTTAGAAAGAGACCGTGAACCCTGACGTTATGGGGGCTGGGGACCAGAAATGTCTATGGCTTAACCTCCCATAATTTTCTCAAAAGTTTAGGTTAGTTTAAGTTAAGAACTATAAATTTTGAAATAATGTCCAGAAAAAATAAAATTTTCTAAGTTAAAACTAGTCTATACAAACCACTACCTTTGCCTGGCATGACAACAATTGGACCGTGACATCTCCACTCCCAACCGGCATAGGTACCTCTAGCTTTGAGATCGGTTGAGCTGTGTGCCAAGGACTGAAGGCTGCTTGGCGTTTTCATTGAAACGAGGAGGATTCCTAGCCCCCCTCCGCTGACGCACGGGAGAGCCATGCGCCTGTGATTGGCTGAGGGCCAGGAGAACAAAGGAAAGTGGGAGGAGCTGGCAGTTCGAAGGAAACAGGCCTGGTGAAGAAGGTGCATTTTGAGTTTTACTCCAGTTAAAACGAGAAAAGGCCTTTTAAATTAAACTGTTTGAACTGTATTTAATAGAAGGATTGCTCATATCTATTTGGCAGTTTAATAGAAGGAAAGGAAGGTCCGATAGGGTTCACGTGAAAACGTTACGTTAAAAATAGTGCATTTATGCATAAAATAATCTGGCTTATTTAAATAACACATTTAATTAAATTTAAAGTTATTTGCAGTTGGAGATAATTGGTTTTTTTGGATGGTCAGACATTTTTCATAAACATTCAAAATCGTCACCTGAAATATGAATAAAAAATATCGGGCTATGCAGGATCTACGTACATACAGGGTGTTCCGAAAGTCCCAGATAGGCTGAATATCTTTTGAACGGATGAGAATTGAAACTTGCACCTTTGGGGACATCGGTTGGGTGGAGGGTTCTATCTTTTGGCGTAAGAGACATCGCCGTAACCTCCCTCATAGGAGCCCCAGGGGGCGCAACTTAGTAATTTCAAATGGGAAGGGGGGGGGGTCGAGTAGCACGTCATATTAAAGCCCTTAACGAGCTGAGAAAAATGGCGCAAAGAAAACGTCGCTACTTTGCTCCAATATCATTAAATGGCGTAAATGCTTCCAATGGAAAATGCTATTTCAGAGATGTTCACAACGTGACTGAATGTTCCAGATGGATAAACTGAAAGACACACGTAAAAGAAATGTGGCAATGTTGCGGTCCCGTTTTTTTTTTTTTTTTTT
>JAHWFP010024809.1:13603-73743 GCA_023313725.1 Lithobius niger
TGGGGGGGGGGGAGAGAACAAATAAAATCTTGACTGTAGCTACACTAAAGAAGAATTTCAAATGGAAAAGGGGGTTCGACTGGCACGTCATATTAAAGCTTTTAACGAGTTGCAAAAAATGGTGCAAAGAAAACGTCGCTACCTTGCTCCAATAAAAAATGGCACCCCTTTAAAGTATGAATGTGACACAAATTCCTCCAAGTCTGTTCCAGGGAGATAAACCAAAAGGAACATGTACAATAAAACAAGGTTGAAGTCCCTTACTTTGGGACACGAGGTAAGATAAAATGTACGAGCAAATGGATGTACGAAAGTATAAGGATCCACGAAAATATCAAGCTTTGTTGTATTGTGCTGAATTGGGAATGATCTGTCACTTCAGTAAATCAATGACCTACTTTGAAAACTACCTTCAAGTTTCATCATGTTGCTTCCTTGAAGTACACATTTTTCTCTTGAGATGCATTTTATCGATGTGGCCACAAATTCACTTATCACTTTATCCACCTGTTTCAAACTTTGTATCGTCACCATTTTGGAAGGAAGCAACGTAGCGACGTTTTCTTTTCGCTGTTTTTATTTGATTTTTAAGATCTTTACTAAGAGGTGCAGCTCGATTTTCCCCTCCCCTTTGAAACTTTTGAGTTTAGCCCCAACCAAGATTTTATTTGCCCTGCCCCCTTTGCCCCCTCCCCCCGAAAAAAAAAAAGAAAAATGCGGGACCTTAATATTGCCACATTTCTTTTACGTGTGTCTTTCAGTTTATCCATTTGGAACATTTCGTCACGTTGTAAACATCTCTGAATGGTTTTCTAGTGGCGTAAATGCTTCCAATGCAAAATGCTATTTCGAACTTTGATGGGGCGCCATTTTTTATTGGAGCAACGTAGCGACTTTTTTTTGCGCCATTTTTCTCAGCTCGTTAACGACTTTAATATGACGTGCTACTCGACCCCCCCTTCCCATTTGTCCCCTATGTCCCCAAAGGTGCAAGTTTCAATTCTCATCCGTTCATAAATTATTCAGCCTATCTGGAACTTTTAGAACACTCTGTATATGAAAGGTCAAATGCCAATTGACAGCCCCTCCTATACAACACTAAGCTAGACGGTTTTCTGCCTAAAAGAAAAATAGTAATTACAAAATGTACATGGTTTTGAATAATGGCGACTAGAGCCCTGCCTGAGTTACGGCTCAGTTTGAGAGCTTTTTCAAACTGCTGTAGTTTATTGTTGGAGAGGAATTTTCGGGACCTATTCCATTAGGATTGGTCCCTTATTTGTGGAGCTCTAATGTTTTGAAGACCGAGGTATTTTATAGGCCCATACGGCGCTAGTGAGCGAAGAAAAAAATGTGTTCGTTGTCGTAAACGATGGATTCCCTCAGTTTGTTGATTTTTTGAGTAGAGGTCGCTTCTCAAATCGGGTGAGGAACCAAGCCTTCTTTACAAATGGGATCTTGGCAAAGTCTCCACCAGGCCTGCCGGCCAGGGTAGCGCGAGAGCTTACCATGCTCCTTCAGCAGCTATGAAAACTATTCTGGCCAATTCTGGACAATCTCTCACCTCCTATGATGATCGGAGGTTTCCCGGATCGAATCCCCAGGTTGGCAGCTCCCTTTACCAGATATTCTTCACTAAAAAGAGCTGGTAATGTTCAAAATTGAGCCAGTTCAGCCATACAAGCATTAAATTGCTTCGCTGAATTAAGGCTCAAACGAAATTAATTTATAAGTTCCATTTAATAACTTTCGCCACCATTGTTCCAAGAGGTTGTAACTCGGATACGGTTCAGTGTACATGAATTTTAATTCTATTTAACTTTGCTCTTGTAATTTTCGTGTAGAAATCTCCATTCAGGAAATCGAGTTTTGGCACTAATTTCCGCCATTTTTCCAAAATGGTGGCAGTTTCTGGGGCTCCTATATTTGCCTACGGAAAACAGTCATAGACGTTATCGCAATTTGTTAAGGGTTACGAGTCATATTTACTCTACTGAATGTACTCTGCTGTATACAAAACCGAAACCGTATTCGTTTCGCTCTTGTATACAAAAAAAAATTACGGTATTGCAGGTAAGCCAACCCAAGCATAAGTAGCCTACACTTACCAACCCAACTAGCTTAGGCCTACGAGTTATGTATAGGCTAGGAAGCAATTTTTTTCTCTTGTGGGCCACAAAACATACTACACATGTCCCCACAATGCATGTTCTGCAAAAATATGAAGAACGTTTACACTTTTTGGCATTCAAACTGGAGAAAACAACACAGTTCATCTCTGTTTGCCTTTTTTCTGTCTTTGGCAGTTTCTTCATATTACACTCTGCATGTGTTCTTTCTTGGTACTGAGCCTCACGTTCGGTATGCTGATCAATTAAACCAGCAATAATAATACTTTTCATTTCAGCTCATTTCCATTCTTTTTCAAGTGTGCAGCAGTATACAATGTATGAATTTGACAGAAGGCATTGAAAAATACATACCAATCAAGCATGTGGATTTTGTACACAAATGTTTTGCTAGTTGTATACAGTTATTAACAACAAGAATGTATCCCTTGTTCATCAAATCAAACACCACATCGTAACTTTGTCCAAATGCACTAGTTACCTGCATAAATTCGTAAAGTGCAAATGTAACCAGACGCAGACTCTGACATAACCCACAATTTTATGCCCCACCTGTGATGGTTTTTGTTTGGTATGTTATTGTACGAGATTGGTCCTATTTTTTAGCCCTACCAGACTCTCATCAATGCTAAAAAAAAAAAAAATGCTTGGTTACAAAATATTTCATCGATACGATATTTGCGTGACTGAGAATAGGCCTAAACTTACATGGCCTCCAAACTCTGTTAACACAAATAAATAAAGTCCAGTTGTCCCCGGAAGCCAAAAAACCACAATGCATACAAGGCAGAAATTTAATTTTTGGAAATTGATTGCTAATGCATGATTTCCTTGGTCACAATAAATACAGATAATGAATAAAAACACAAGGACAGAAATGGGCTTATCAAAAGCCCATTACACTCATAAGCCCATTTCTGTCCTTGTATTTTTATTCATTATCTGTATTTATTGTGACAAAGGAAATCACGCATTAGCAATTAATTTCCGAAAACTAAATTTCTGCCATGTATGCATTGTGGTTTTGTCTTCCGGGGACAACTGGACATTGTTATACGGCCTGTCAAAATTTGGATCCCCACATGCAGGAGCAAGAGAATTATTGGTAAAATGAAAGCAACAAAATAAAAAGAGGAATTTATCCCTTGCCATAACGTCGGAAAATCCTGGCGTTCTTAGTAAAAAACACTCCAAAATACCAGTATTACCTGGTTGAGTTTCGTTTCTATTGCCTGTTGAAAATCCGGTTCGCTACCTACTGCGCATATCTACTGCGCAGCCTCCATCGTATATAAGCCGAAGCAGAGCAGTAGAACTCACCTTTTCGACGCTTCTATCGTGCCCAAATGGTGGGTGACTAGAGGGGAAGAGGGCGGGAAGCAATGTAATGTATATCTTCAATAGGCAATAGAAACCAAAATCAACCAGTAATACAGGTATTTTGGAGTTTCTAGTTGCCTTGAAATATCCATTACCTTATTTAATAGCATTCCCATAGACTTCGTCAAAGCGGCGGGTGCCATTTGACAGGAGTCTCCTCAGGTTGTGACCGGTTCCCTTCACAGAATGGCAACGTGTGTTAAAGGGGTTAAAGCATGCGACGGCAGCAATGAATGGCCCGATACGGTATAAACCCGCTGCTTGATGAGACATGTCTCGGAGGTAGTGGGACGTGAAGACAGTGTGGTGCCTCCAGGAAGCGGCTTCCATAATTTCGGAGATAGGAATGTTGCTATAGTGGGCCCAGGAAGTGGAGATTGCTCGTAGTTCGTGAGCCGTAGCTCTGATGCCTTCTGCAGCGCAGTTGATGTCAGGCGCCTCGTAGGCTTGTATGATGATGCTTTTGAGCCAGGTTGCGATCATTCGGGTGGATGTAATTCCTACTTCGTTGTTGAATGGAAGGAAAAGCTGAGAACGTCCTCTGCGAATAGGTTTGGATGCTTTGAGGTAGAAGCGGATGGCTCGTAGTGGGCATAATGCGCATTCTTCGTCGTCTGGGAATGTTGGAAAGAGAGGGGATGATGAAGGGGTGAGTGCGCTCAGTGGACTTCTGAGTTTTTGCACGGAATGATGAACGTGGGGTGAGTGTAACACCTGTGTAATCTTGGAGGAAAAAACAATCTTTTTCGGTTGCTGATAAGTCCTGTAGTTAACTGCAACGGAGGCAGGCAGCCAAGGCTACCAGAAATACAGTTTTCCGTGTAAGGTGGCTGAGTCGTGAGGAAGCCACAGGTTCGTATGGCAGGGCCAGGAGGGCCGTGAGAACAATAGAAAGGTCCCAGTCGGGAAATTGCTTGCTGATATGTGGACGATCCAGGTGGAAGGAATGGATTAGAGACAAAATCTTATAGTCGGTGGGGAGAGCAGTATTCCCAGCCGCCTCTAAGACAGCATTTAAGGCGGAGCGGTAGACTGAAATTGTGGAACCTCGTAATCTGCTTTTGAAGAGGGAGGTCAAAAAAGCGGAGGAGGTCGTGTAGAGTGGGACTGACTGGATTAATTTGTTCTGTGATGCACTAACTAAACCATCGTTTCCAGTGGCTGTCGTATATTTAATTGGTAGAGAAGTGGACGGCCCGGCAAGCGATGCGAGAGGCCTCGTCTTCAAGAATGCCTGTTGTGCGGAGGAGTTGGATGATAGTAGCCGCCCGTGAAGGCGTAGAGCCCGGAGGTTCGGATGGAAGATCCGTCCGTTGCTCTGGGATAGGAGGTTCGTCCGGTCCGGTAGTTGGCGAGGAGAGTCGATGAGGAGGTTGAGAATAGCGGGAACCATGCCGCGGCAGGCCAATTCGGTGCAATCAGGAGAAAACGTCCGTAACAATTAGCGATTTTGCGGAGGACAACCGGAAGGAGACGCGGAGGAGGAAAAATGTACGCGTGAAGTTGATTCCAATCGAGAGTCGGGGCGTCCATTGCCCATGCCCGGGGGTCCGGAAGGGGGGTGACGAATAGGGGAAGTCTGGTGTTGAATCGTGTGGCAAAGAGGTCTACTGATGGGCGCTGCCAGCGGAGGAAAAGAGCGTGGCAGATTCTCGGATGCATCGTTCATTCGCTGACGGATGGTTTGTATGGCGAGACAGGGAATCGGCTATCACATTCAATGACCCTGGGATATGGGGGGGCAGGAGGTAAACGTGAAGGATGACGCAAAATTGGAAAATTTGAGAAGTGATCTGATGTAGGGTGAGGGAGCGAGTCACACCTCCCTTGAGGAGGTAGGCAACAGCTGTAGACTTGTCGATGTAGACTTGTACTACTTGTCCTGTCACATGATGGCGGAAGTGTTTAGGCCGAGGAGTACTGCCCGCAGCTCCAAAAGGTTGATGTGGTCTGTCGTGTCCGTTGTCCAGCAGCTGGAGGCTGCGAGATTATCGATGTGTGCTCCCCAGCCTGTTTGAGATGCATCTGTAAAAAGGTGGAGGTGAGATAGAGGCTTGTGGAAGGGAACCGTAGCAGTGAGATTCATGATATCCATCCACCATAGGAGGGTGTCGGAAGGGAAGGATGAGTCCCGTCGTTGAGGCGGAAGGGTAAGCGCAGTGCGAGGGTCGCCCCAATGGGAGGAGCGGTAATGGTGCAGGGGACGTGCCATCCACCCCCCGTACGGAACGAGGTCTGCGAAGGAGTAGATAGTTCCGATTGCGGAGGCAAGGTCTTGTAACGTGTGGAGAGGTTGGTGCAGAAATGTTCGAGCGTAACGGAGGTGGGATGTTATGCGTTCTGGAGACGGCATAACGGAAGATGTGCGGAGGTTGAAAAGTACTCCCAGAAAGACGAAGGTTTGAGCGGAGAAGAGGCGTGACTTTGGGAGATTCAGACCTAGTCCCAGATGATGAAAGAGAGACATGGCGGCGTTCAGGTTGCTGATTAAGGTTTCCGGTTGGGGATGCGGAAGGAGGCAATCGTCGAGGAAGGCGTGAATGTGAATGCCTTGTTGGTGGAGGCAGGCCAGGACGGGTCGTAAGACCATGGTAAATATTCGCGGAGCTGCATTCGGGCCAAACGGAAGGCAGAGATATTTGAAGACGGTGCCGTCTAGCAAGAAACGGAAGAGGTGGAGGACAGAGGCATGAAGCGGAATGTGAAGGTAGGCGTTGGGTAGGTCGAGGGAAACTGTCCAATCGTTGAGTTGGAGGGATTCGTGGATGGAGGATACCTTTTTTATCTAAAAATGTGGGTTGTGAACGAAGCAATTGAGAGGTTTGAGGTTGAAGATCAGGCGAGTTCCGCCTGACTTCTTTTTGCACATAAAATATTGCTGTAGAATCCCCGAGTGAACGCGCGCCCCCCCCCCCCCCCCACAATGGGGATGGCTTCTTTCTGAAGGACGATCTTTATTTCCGCTCTGAATGGAGCGAAGGAACGAGGTTCTAAATCCCATGGTGGATCTTGCACCAGAGGGCTCGGAAGGAACTTCGGTTTGAAGCCTTCCGAAATGATAGAGAGGATCACTGGATCGGAGTTTGTTTGCCAGGCTTTGGCGTAGTAACGAAGGCGTCCCCTACAGCTTGTGGGGAAGACGGAATGTCAATAATTGTCACGTGCTTTGTGTCGGGGCTGGGAGCTGGATCGGTGCTTTCGATCAGGAGTGGAAGAGCGTCCCAGGGAGCGGCCACATCCGCGTCCCTGGGTGTGGGACGAAAAGGGTGAGGAGTATCGGCCGGAGGATCAGATCTTGATGGTATGGAACGAATGCGGCGATTTGTGCGGTTCTTGGCATAACGAGGCTTCTGTGAGATGTCAAGGTGGGGGGGGCCACTTTCGGAATCAAACCCCGGAATAATGATTCAGATTCATGTATGGGCTGATTGCAGAGGAGAAGGCGTGTCGAAGCGTGGAGGTTCGATGCAGTATTGAGTGCAACCTCCCGAAGTAAAAGTGCTGAGTTGAAGAGGGCTAGCGTGAACCAATTCATGGCATGATACGTAGCAATACAACTCTTGCGGAAGACTTGGTTGATGAGAAAAGTCAGTTGGCGTGCGTCATCCGGAGGGCCAGTGTAGAGACGTTCGCATAGCGCATTGGCCACCGTACTGAGGACATCTGCTTGGGACGCGGCCCGGAGGCCAAGGAGGAGGATGCGGTCATTGTCGCGGAGGACAAAGACAAGGACCATCGCTCGACGAGGAAGGTAAAGGGCTGAGCCGAAATCTAACTTAGCGTCGACCGTTAGGAACTCTGACTGAGGATAGGTATCGAAGTTGCGTGGGTTGGCAGTACCATCGCCGATAGGGCGGAAGAAGTAATTCTCACGACCGGAAAGAGGTGGAGGTGAATCCTTGTCAAGTTCGAGAGGCGGAGCAGAGTGGTAAGGAGTGTCGTGGATTGGCTCAGGACCGGAGGCTGATGGGGAAGTTGATCTCGGAGGCCAAAGCCTGTAGCTAAACCTCTAATTTTTGAAGCAGAGTCGGTTGCTGCTGAGGGCTTGTATAGGAAGCAGTCCGGAATGATTTCCTCCACTGTCTTCATTAGTTCGGGAAGAGGAATCAGGATCCCCTTGGAAGGGGGGGTTCAGGATGACCGGAGGCAGATGGGTCAGGTGAAAAATAAGAATCCTGGTCATTACCGCCGGAGTCTGAAGGGGCGGAGGTGCAGCGGAGGGGCGAGCTTCCGCTACTGATGGGCAATGGCGCTTGGGAATAGAAAGTCAACCAAGAGGAAGTTTAGATGGTGACAGGCACCGTCCGCTTTAAGGTGCGGAGGGAAGAATCCATGAGTGAATGAACTTGAGAGGATGTAAGTGGCTCGTTGGCATGCCGTGAGGTAGAGTGCTCGGAGGAATGTGAAAATAAATCCAATGGTGTGACACGAGGACTGACGGAGGAGGCCAGTAATTTAGCTGCAACCTTCCGTGCTTTTAGTTGTAGCTTGAGGTAGGCATACCGTTCCTTGGTACGGGAAAGTTCTTCAGACAAGTCCCTTGCCGGAGGTGGTTGGTTGCATGTTAGGGGGGATGTGGCAGCAGCGTCGCATGGTGCAAGGAAGGATTCTGAATGGAGGCGGAGGCTGCAAAGAATCCTGTTCCGGTGTAAGTTCGAGAATTTCCACATTCTCGGCAACCGGAGCGACGTAAACTGGTGAGGGAGGAAGAGTCCTCCCGTGATGTACCCTTAGCCCTTGTCATCGCAAAGCGGAAGCGGAGTGGAAGGAAGGCGGAGGCGGAGGCTCGACGTTTCCCGGAAGTGAACAGCGTGGACGCTAGAGAAGAAAAGGTGAGCTCAACTGCTCTGCTTCGGCTTATATACGATGGAGGTGCGCAGTAGATATGCACAGTAGATAGCGAACCGGAAGGACTTTGGTTTTTCTCTAGTGTTGAACAGCATTGAGAAGGAGAATGCTATTAAATAAGGTAATGGATATTTTCAAGGCAACTAGAACGACTCGATTCCAATAATACGACAAGCGTGGTTTCAATACTCAGCATGTGTTGAGCAAAAGGCCTAAAAGCACTCGCAATCGCTTTTATTGAGATTTTCCCAGTAGAAGTAAACCATGAATACAAACCTTCAAAGGATTTTGATAGTTTACTAAGAACGACTGCCAATATGTTTCTGTAAGCAGAATGCAATTCATCGCAGTACCTGTTGTATTCAACACAAATCATCTCCATTAAAACTATACTAAAAAAAAAAGCAAAAAAGAAATCCAGAGGTTTTCTATACCGTCTTGGAACATTTTCGAGTCCAGGAATCGACGTAAATTTATGATCTTTGGATCGTGTAGTGAAATCCTGCATTAAAGGCGGATTGGAGAGGATACCCGGACTCCAAAAATAAAAAACCTCAGGGAACACTTTAGCGCCGAAGTGCCAAAAAGACCTCGGTCTTAACCATGCATAACTTCACCAATAATGGACCAAAACGACCAAACTTTGCAGCCCTTAATAGCCCTACACTTCAGCTGTATTTCCACGGCAACAGATCCCGAAAATTCCTTCAACTTATTTCACAGCATCAATTTGAAAAACGTCTCAAACTGGACCGTAGCGCTCACCACTTCCGGTCGCCATTATTGAGGAAACCATGTACATTTTGTAATTATTTTCACTTTGTTGTTTTCAGGCAAAAAGCCTTACCACACTAGCTTAGTTGGGGGAGCTTCCTTATTTACATTCGTATTTTGGTAGTCACGGTCAAGTTTTTCGTTGGAGATTTCAAAACTGTGTACAACAAAAATTCGTGTCCGGTAAAATGGAACTGAAGCAAATTGCTAGGCAGAGGTAGTGTCCAAGGGGCAAAAAGATTATAATAAAAAGGTTAAATAAACCAGCCTAGTACGAATGCTACAATGCATAAAAATAAGTTTAAGTTTCTCAGCAGAGAATGACGTTTGAGATAGACGGACATTTTTCATAATATATGGGGTACCAAAAAACAATTTGAAAAATGTCCGTCTATCTCAAACGTCATTCTCTGCTGAGAAACTTATTTTTATGCATTATAGCATTCATACTAAGCTGGTTTAGTTAACCTTTTCATTATAAGCTTTTTGCCCCTCTGCCTAGCGATTTCCTTCAGTTACATTTTACCGGACACGAATTTTTGTTGTACATAGTTTTGAAATCTCCAACGAAAAACTCGATCGTGATTACCAAAATCCGAATGTAAATAACTAGCTTTCCGTAGCCAAAATGATCTGTATTCCTTCTAATAATTACCAGAGTTAAAACTGTGCTATACACTTCGTCCCCCCCCCCTCTCCCCCACTCAACTATTTGTTGAGTTGGCTTGTTTAATTTAATTTAATTTTAAGGCTTGTTTAATTTAGCTGCAATGATTTATTCACTGCAAAAGCCACCCTACAAGCTCAAATTTTACTCCTTGCCTATAATAGTCTTGTAAATATTAAACCAACAGTCAATACTTTTAATTCAAGGGCCTTTCCCAATGTTCAGTTGAGATAAAACTCAATTTGGCCCATCTCTACATGTCCCTACTCCTTCAAACGGCTCTGCACCAAAAGCCTTTGTTAAACCGACTTCTCCTCCCACTTTCCATTGTTCTCCTTGGCCTCAGCCAATCAGAGGTGCCTAGCATCCGCGCTATGGTCGCCAGAATCCCCCTCTCCAGCATAAAAATCCCAAGCAGCTCTCTCTCCTTAGCACAGCTCAAAGATCTTAAGCTAGAGGTGGTCACGGCCGGTCAGGAATGGAGATGCCCCGTTCTGAAGGTTGCCATGCCAGGCAAAGGTAGTGGTCAGTATGCGTTACTAGTTTAAATTGAAGTTTAACTTTAGGACCCCAATTCTAAATTTATAGTTTAATTTTAACTTACTTCTAGTCTTCTGAGAATTTTATAGTTGGCAAGCCATCGGCATTTCTGGCCCCCTGCCTTCTATAATGCAATAGTGGTACTCTTCCTAAAAACCAACTTTTTTGTTTTTTTAAACAAAGTTTTAATCTAAACAGCAGACGGTTTGATCTTTTTGAGGATTCGAAGAAACATAACTAAGTTACTGTACGGACTAATTTGTAACTTAGCGAATACGGATGAGGGTTTTTCAGGATTGGAACTCAAAACTTCTTTTTCTACATGAAAAATTTGTACTCGATCTAAAAGCCAGTTGTTGCTTTTGAAACTTGAATTTAAATGTAAAATTCGTATTTGCTTTCTCGTAAAGCCAGTGTAAAAACTAGTAAAACTTAAATGTAAAGTGTTCACCCTTTTTCATTTGTGATGTTATAATAAAACCAAGAGTTTTTAAAACTTCACGTCGTTTTTCTAGTGGATTAATTGCTTAGAGTGGATAAATAACATGTAGCTCATTTTTATTTCTAAACTCCCGTTAGCTTTTAACTTTACCCACCGGTGGTGGCAGCTTAGACCAGATAGAACGTTACTGGATAGACCTATTCAATTTAAATAGGAAAACATCTTCACTCCCTCCGGGATTGAGGCCCTACTGTGCTGTTTTAAGTCAAAATAGTCAGAAAGTCGAAGCAAAGTAATTTCTACAAAGCTGAATGTCAACCATGAGTCCGGAGATGTTACAAGCACCTAGCCTGTCGTAGCATCAGCAGTTACAATAGTTTGGCTTCATTTTCGTTAGGTTAGGTCTCCCACTATTCAGGTTTAGGCCTATTGCGTGTCGGACGATCGTCGGCGTCACTTTCACTCGCACTTTCTTCACTGTCGGCCCCGGATTCACTGGATTCAGCACTACTATACTCGTCATCTGATGATAAAATCAAATCATGAACATTACTTCTTCTTTTGAATCTTTTAAAATTTTAAAATTCATGGATTCATCTTCATAATTTTTGGTCAGTCGGAAAAATTACATAAATTTTTTGCTAGATGGAAAATTATGTTGGTAAATTTCTGGTTTACACCCCTCAAACTTTTATCCTTACTGACTTCTCTGTGCACGAGTTTGCATTAAACCTCCACAATGTGTAGTTTATAAATCCTTTAATATTAAATTTAAAAAAATTGTAAATAAATTTCGTTATAAGCGAACCTAGCCAAAGAAACTAGAATCATGATCGTTCTCCAGTTTTATATAGGCCTAAATTGACGCACTTTACCTTTGGAACAGTCACCACAGCCAGGAGTAATTTTTTTTAATAGCTCCTTATATCATTAGCAGTCGCAAGTGTTTGGGATGTAGTTTACATCAGTTTAATTAAATTCAAACAGGCTTAAATGCAATAAATTCGTATTGCAGTAGTCTCTTCAGATCACTCTCAAAGCAAGGTAGCATTGCACTCAAGGCTAGTAGTAGCTTCACAAGTGGTTATCTGGAAGTTGCACCTTAGGCAGTAAAACTACATGTGTCTTTTAGTACAACCAAGTCAAGTTTAAATATTAAAGTTTGTTGGAAAGGATTTTATTTGACTTTCGCAATTTTGCAAAATGCAAATTATAATGTAGAATTTTTTTAAATCCTAATTGTCTATTACATTTGCCAAGATCTAGTCCGCTAGTGCAACCTGCTGATATCCACGGTGAAGCAATAAGATTATATATAACTTCCAAACTCTGTCTCTCTGCAGTAAATTAATAAATTTATTTTGAGAATAGCTAATTTCATTAATTTTCCATTATTAATTTATTTTGCTCCCATTTAATATCACATAATATTGGTATTTTAAACTGAGCTGAGGGATACAATATGACTAAGCCATTATTTACTGCTGAACTATGATTGATGACTGTAATGTCGGATTACCGAAAAACCTTCGTTTTCACAATGAACACTTTTTTTTTCTTGAGCACCCAAATGCCAAAAAGGCCTCGGTCTTTGACCAAGCATATCTCTGTCAATAATGGTTTTCAACTACCAAACTTTTCACAATTTAATAGCCCTGAACTCCAGCTACAATTCTGTGGAAGCCGAATTCCGAAATTCATCCTTGAAAATTACCTACACCCATTTGAAAATCACTCCAAAACTGTCGCAGCGCTCGTCACTTCCGGTCGCCGTTATTGACAAACTCCATGTATATTTGTAATTATTTTTCGATTATTCTTTTAGCGCAAAAAGCCCAAACACCCTAGCTTAGTTGTGTATTTAGGAGGGGCTGTCTTCGGTACTTAACCTCATATACATGTGGATACAGACACTTAGACGATATTTTTTATTTCAGTTTGATGGCCACAAACAACATGAAAAATGTCCACCTAAAGCAAAATCTGTCTTTCTGCAATAACAGTTAAATCCAATTTAATTAATGTATTATAGCATTTGACTAAGCTAGACTATTTAACCTTTTCATATATTCTTTTGTCCCCAGAACTCTACCATTAGCTCGAACCATTTTAGACATCGGCTATCTTACCGGACACAAATTTTTGTGTAAATAGTATTTTGAAATTCTCCATCCAAAACTCCGACTGTGACCATCCGAATGCAAACAGCCTAGCTTTCCTTCAATTAAAACAATATCCTGAAAAGATCTGTTCATTTCCAAAGCCCAACATTTATTCTGTGTAATACTTCGTTTCTCCCCCGCCCCCCTTCCTTCAATAGTTGCGATGCATAACACCATAGTTAAAAAAGGTAGGCCTATTCACTTTGTTATAAGTTCAAAACTCGATTTGC
Source organism: Lithobius niger (assembly GCA_023313725.1). NCBI lineage: Eukaryota > Metazoa > Arthropoda > Chilopoda > Lithobiomorpha > Lithobiidae > Lithobius > Lithobius niger. The sequence continues at coordinate 26,776 of JAHWFP010024809.1, forward strand.
ACCTTCTTTAACAAAGGCCTCGTTCCTTCAAGCGGCTCTACACCCAAAACCTTTGCCCAGCCGACTTCTCCCACTTTCCATTTCTCCTGGCCCCTCAGCTAATCAGAGAGGCGTAGCTCTCCTCAACGTCCGCGCTTTGGTCGCCAGAATCCTCCTCTCCAGTATAAAAATTCACAGTAGCCCTCCCTCCTTAGAACAGCTCACAGATCTCCAAGCTAGAAGGGTTACGCTGGTCGGGAGTGGAGATGTCACGTCCGAAGGTTGCCATGCCGGGCAAAATGGTAGTGGTTCGTATGTAACTAGTTTAGCTTTAAAAGTTTATCTTTAGGACCCCCCAATTCTAGATTTATAGTTTAAACTTAACTAACATCTACCTTAGAGAAATTATGGTTGGCAAGCCATCTGCATTTCTGGCCCCCTGCCTTCCATAACGTAAGAGTGGTTCTCTTCCTAAAAACCAACTTTCTTGTTTATTTAAAAAATTTAATCTAACCAAACAGGACGGTTTGCTCTTGTGTAGATTCAATGGAAACATAACTTTAATGGACTATTTTGTAATCAAGCCAAGGCTTTTATAACCTAGAGAGTTTTGGATAAAACTCAGGAAGGTTTGATCTGTTGTCTAAAACACTTTAAAACAAAACTGTGGCACGGTTTGATCTTTGTTGAAACAAAACTGTCAGGGTAATTGTAACTTAGCGGACGCGGTTCAATTTGTTGGGTAATCCTGGACTGGAGCCCAAAGAGCTTCTTTTCCTAGTTGAAAATTTAAGTTGTTTATAAGAACAAATATCGTTGTTCTTGTTTAAAGTGAATTTCTAAATGTAAATTCTGTTTCATTGCTTTTCAAACTTGTAAAAGCCAGACTAGTGAACTAAATGTAAAAAGTGTTTTCTTATTTCATTTTCTGATGTTTTAAATAAAAACCAAAAGTTTTAAACTTCAGGTTCGTTCCCTAGTGGATTAATTGATTTGAGTTGTAAAGTTACTATGTAGCCCATTTTTAGCTTTATATTCCGGTTAAACAGTAAAATAATTTCCACCGTTGGTGGCAGCGCAAACCAGTCAGTATTAAGGTTAGGTCCCTATAGTTTAGGACAGCGACGCTTCATTCCCCATGCCGGGACTGTAGCCCATGCTGTGTTTGTTATCGTAAAAAGTCGTAACACTCACTCAGAACCTGATACTAGAAGTACGTGTCAACCAAAGATGTCGGCGGCGTTGCAAGCACCTTAGCCGTCGTAGCGTCCACCGTTACAATTTGGTGGCAGCGGTGGGATGAACAGGTGCTGTTCCCTTCAAGCGTTTCCCCCTGCCATGCTACTATGCCAAAGTTGTAAGTTCCTTTGAGAAGAAAGCCTCTTCAACACCAGACGTCTGTGATCCAGCCCAAACGATCACAAAGTAAATGCCAGTGACTCCGTTATAAAAAGTCACAAAGCAGGTGTCGGTACTGCCGTAAAAAACAGTACAAACACCGCCCAGCAGCCACAACAACTGCCGAAGCCAGGAAGCAGCAATCACCGCTTCACCAGTGGATGTTCACCAGCCGTGAGATGTCCTAGTACCACCAGTTTCTGTGAGGAGAATCCGCCCCAGGAAAAGGAGCTCCGTCACACCAGTTCAGTGGACCTTGAGTGCCAACCCAAGCCACAGTGTAGTAGACCGCCCCAGGACATTCTATACAAATATTTAGTGCAAAGCTTCTTTGTGCTACGGTGCAAACCGGAAGGACTTGACTGACAACACAGCGATTGTGTGTGAAAGGGTAAGTGTGCATAGGATGTGCTTAAGATGTGCATAGGAAAAGCTGAAGAGCTTCGAATTAAAGCCCTAGATAGTAGCAAAGGCCGATAAAAGAAGAGCCTTAGAAATGGCTGAAGCAGACAAACGTCGTGCCCACGAATTAGCTCTTAAAGATCAAGAGGCTCAAATTCGAGACGCCTTAATTAAGGAGAAAGAAAAAGATAAAGAAGCATTATTGGCCGCCCAATTAAGTGCCCAAGAGTTGGCTAGACTCGATAAACAGCTTGAACTAGCAAGACTACAAACTGCAAATGGTAATGTTAACCCGGCTCCAAACGGAGTTAACAGCGCTCTCCCAGCTCAACCAAATCCAGTTCCCAAACGGGGTAAAGTTGCAGACGTTGTTCGTCTAGTGAATAAGTGGACGCCAAAATCAGAAATAAATAGTTTTCTAAAGACTTTTGAACGGACCATGACTAGTCAAAAGATCCCTAATGATCAATGGACTACAGGTCTCTAACCCCTCTTACCCCTTATGGGTGAGGTTTTAGTTAAAGTTTGCGATCTGCTTTCCGACACGGATGTGCAAGATTACGAGGTAGTCAAAAATAAATTGCTTGCCAGATTCGTACAAACTAAAGAGTCATTGCAAACCCAATTTCGTTCTTTGGAAAAGATCCTGATCAACAATATCACGATCACGCATTCGAATTAGAAACATTGTTTTCCAGGTGGTTAGCTTTAGCCAAAGTTAACTTGTAAATCTCATGCTTTTAGAGCAGTTTTATAAATCTTAACCAGGTACATACGTAGTCGCCCGACCAAATTAAGACTGGGACCCTGGCCGAAGTGGCCCAGTTATGTCACGAGTTAACGACTAGAAATAAGCAGATTGCTAATGAAACTGCTTCCCGTATTGTCAAGACGCAGCCTAGCGCTGGTCAATCAAGTCAGGCTTCTAAAGCCTAACAACCATCGTGGTAACAACATGGCAGCTAAACCGGCTGGTATTGCAGAGGTAAAAGCAGAAGACCCTAGTGGGGACTCTGGCAGTAACGATAGTGCTAGTTTGAAAACTAACACTAATGTAAACAGAGTTAGGCGTTGTACATTTGTGTAAACGTGGTCTCGTATCAGACGCTCGTGGTGAGGACACCTCAACACCACCGAAGAAAAAAACCTGAGGGCAGAATTCTTCCACACCAGAAGAAAATCGTCTTTATGGCGATTCCACTTTAAAAATGTAAATAATGTATATTTCTTTTTCGTAGGCATAAAGCCAAAACACTTCCAGCTTAGTTATGTTTTAGATGTAAAACACACGATATTTTTTATTTGTAACAGGTGACGACTTTCTTTATTCATGAAAAATGTCCGACGTTCAAACCTAACCTAACCTGCGTTATAGCCCATTTTAACTATATTTAATCTTTTGATTTTTGCACTTAATGTACTTTGGTAAACTTAACTTCTAGCCATGAACCCTACCGGAGCTCAAACTTTTACGTTTGTTTATTTTTACGGACCCAGTGTATGATTTTATGTTTATTTTTTATAGCATCTCCATCCAAACTCCGACCGTAGCAAACCTCTAAAAAAAAAAAAAAAAAAACCTATCTTTCCTTCAATTAAATCATGCCTTGTATATAGCAATTCGTTTCCCAAAGTCGAATATTTATTCTGAGCAATACACTTCGTCCCCCCCCCCCTTCAATAGTTGCGATGCATAACATCGTAGTTTATTTTTATAGGCCTAAATTCACGTTGTTTATGAGTTTTAAACTCGCTGCACTTTCATGCCAGGCCTCTAATCATTACACAAGCCGTTAAAAAAATCCTTTGTTGACTCAGCTCCTTCTGTAAACAATGTAAATACACGGAGTCAACACCCCACGCATTGAGAGCACTCAGCTACCCTGCCCGTCCACGCTGTCATGGCCGACTTCCGGTAGCGACAGCTCGGCCGGTTTTGGTCAGTCTCTCCTCCTCCAAGCGTCCACCTCTTCCCCACTCACCCCCTCCGTCGCTCTCCCACAGGTCCGCGCTAACCCTCTACCTGCCTGCCAAGCAGAAGGCATAAAAACCCAGACGCAGTAGAGTTTCGTTAGCACAGCTCAGGATTCTCAAAGCTAGAGGTCGCTACGCCGGTCGGGAGTGGAGATGCCGCGGTCCGATTGTTGCCATGCCGGGCAAAGGTAGTGGTTCGTAAGTAACTTAGTTTAAATTGAAAGTTTATTTTTTGGACTCTAAATTCAAAATTTATAGTTTAATTTTAACTTAACCTTGTAGCTTTGAATGTAACTTTATGGTGCGTCAAGCCAAACGGCATTTTCGGACGTTAACGGCCATAACTGAAGGGTTCACGGTCCCTTACTAAAAACCAGCTTTATTTTTATCGTTTCTTTAAACGCAGTTTAATGTAAACAAAGGACGGTTTGATCTTCGTGGGTGTTCCATCGATTATTCGCTCGGATCGACTTTATAGGTAGCTACGGCTTCTATAATTTAAGGGGTTGACTTATCAACAGCAACTCTGGGAGGTTTAATGCTTTGCTGTTACACGTAGAAAAACAACTGTAAAAACAGGTCTACTATTATAAGTCAGCCGAGGCTGTTTGTAATTTAGAGGGCTCTTTTGCGAAATCCCCGTTGCCTAAAAATTCACTGTTTCGAATTGAAATTGTTTTGTTGAACATAATTCTGTTCTAGTTTGAATTTAATGTAAATTCCCCCCGTTTTATTTAACCTAAACTAAGGTGTAAATTTACCAATTGTAAAGTGCGGTCATTTTAACATGTTTGTTTAAAATAAAAACCAGGAGTTTTAAACGTCCGACAGTTTATTCGTTCGTTGTTTTGCTAGAAGTTAATATGTAAGACAATTCTCTTCAAATATAACTTAGCTAGCCTTTTCCCACCTTGGTGGCAGCGTTACCTGCTATTTAATCACTAGTTAGGTCTTAGATTAGGACTTCAATGCTCCATTCCCTACATCGGGACAGTAGCAGTTGTGCTGTTTAACCAAAAAAGTACGTAAAAGCCAAGTAGAGTGATTGATAGTAAGATACACCATGCGACCGGCGATGTTACAAGCACCTACTCCGTCGTAGCATCCGCCATTACATTTGTAATTCCCCCAACATTTCCCTAATGAATGTCCGGTGCGCAACTCTAAAATTAACGAGTCAAATGCTTGTTTTAGTGTTGGGACAAATGTCAGAAGTGTGTTAAAATCCAGCACCTTCAAGTGTAAACTAGGAACCGATCCGTGACTTGTCTTCAAGATACGGCCAGCACGATTAACGTAATCAGTAGCAATTTGGACTTAGGAAAACCGTGAAATGCAGGTCTAACCTAAGTAAAGAAGTGTTTGAACTCGAACAAGTCAATTTAATTTTGAGATTGGATGACGGCCCGACTTCTTAAAACTACCGCCGCAGTTTCCCAAGTTACGAGTGAATTTCCCATTTTGCTCGGCATAAATCTGGTTAACCACAAACAGTTTATGGAAACCTAAGAGTTACTCTAAGCCTGTTGAAAGAAGGTCTGCCAAGTTTGTTCATTCCCCCCCACGATGGGACAGCCCTTACACACTTAAAAGATTGCAGTCGTGCTGAAACGTTTAACGCTGCCGACGAGTCAGTTCGGTCATACCAATAACTGACGCAGCCAAGCGGAACACCCAGACTCGTGGCGTGTGGCAAAGTGATTTTCGTTTACAAGAGATGAACGAACGTGAGCCCCATAAAGAGGGTAGTGAGGAAAAGGCAATCTCTACCCGTTCACAAACAAACAAGCCTGCTGGCTTAAACCAAACGAATGCGCCCGATTTTAATGATTGAATAAAAAGGCGTGATAAATCTTTCAGTAAACGAACAAGTAGTGTCTCTTGAAAGCCTAGAGACAATTTAATTAAACCTAAGGGTAGAATTAAAAAGATTTCCCCCAATCTAACTGTTAACTCTTGTGTAAACGGTAATGTGGAGTCGTCACTTGTGTGCTCCACAATGGCCACCTTCAATTTCCCGTCATTATGTTAACCCTACCCAAATTACCCTTTAACTAACTAATAGGCTATTCCATTAAATGTATATAGTATTCAATCACATTACTTCCTGTTACACCTGTATATATACTAACAGGAAGTAAAGCGTCATTTCAGCTGTAGCCTACACACTGGTTAGTCCGTCTCTTTACTTCACCATTGGTGCCCACGCTGTGCTCAGGTGTGTCCCTGCCCAAGACATCACAGTTGGCGACGAGGCCGGTACCTTTGGTAAACTTTAAATGTTAAGCTTAAACTGATAGGTCTTTAACCACATCTCTGCTCCATATTTGTGGTCAGTTGCAAATTTTTTTCATATGGCAATGAAAATTAGTGCTCTGAATCAGAGTTATTTTGTCGTGGTAGTGCTGTGTGGTACAAAATGATAATGGTTAAATTTAGTACCTTAACAACTAGAACCGAAGTGGGCAATTAGATTTATTATGGTTAGTTTTACCTTGGCAGTGTTCTAGAGCGACACACTGGCGTGTCCGCACAGCCAGTACTATAAACCTGAAGGCACGAAAAATGCGCTGCTAAATTAACCCAGTTAAATTCGATTGTGCCATTGCCCATATTCGGGCTGGTGTGTGCCGGTGTAAAATTTAACACCCTAGGTTTATGCTTTAACTTAGTGAAATCTGGTCTGTGCTGAGGCTCAGGCCAGAAGTGTTGTTTTTGTAAAACGTTGCAGTAATGGTGAACGTAAAAACATTTTTTCAAAGCCTAGTCCCTTTAAATTTAACTTGTAGGCAGTTAATTTACAAAACTGGGTAGGCTACAGTCAAGCTTGTTTTATTTCTGTGTTAAAATAGTTGACCGGTAGTCTTGAGTGCTCCAGTTTAATTTTTGCAGGTTAAACAGGATTGTAATCAAATTTAATTAAATTTAATTTTGTAAGGCTTATGCCAAAGACAGGTGTCGGTTGCAAAACACCTAAAGCTGCTAAAAGTAGAAGCGAGAGTGAAACTGAAAATAATTCAGTAGTGAACGCTAGCCTTAGTGAAGCTAATTCAAATTTAATTTTAAATTTTAAATCTAGTAGTAGTGAAGATGAAGTCAACATGGGCTCGTCTAAAACCGCTGGTTTATTCTCGGAATTCGATTGTGAGTCCGATACATGGGAGAAATACTCCAACCGAATCAGCTATTATTTTAAAGCTAAAGAAATACCAGCAGCCAAACAAGTGAATTTTCTAATGGCATCTTTAGGCCAGAAAATGTTTGATACAAGATTTTAAATATAATTTCACCCGATTTACCCGACTCATTAACTTTTGACGAACTAGTTAAAAAAGTCTTAGAAGACATTGAGCCAGTGCCCTCCGTGGTATCCGAGTTCGAAAAGTTTTTCAGAAGGTCGGAAAATCAGATTCAACTATTGGGGAATATTTAGCTGCACTTAAGCTTATGACTAAATATTGTGACTTCGCTAAAATTAAAGACATTAATAGCAAAATGACTAGGGATCGCCTAATTGGGGGGATCCAATCTGAAGTCATTCAACGCGAGTTGTTGAAGCAGACTCTGGATTTAAAGGCTACAACATCCTTAGCTTTATCCTTGGAATCTGCTGAAACCGACCAAAGCGTTTTGAGAAGCCACACAAGGGCTGTTAATTATGTAGCTAAAAAATCTAGCAAAATGCCTAGTAGGCCTAAATCCAATAAGGATTTTATTTGCTATTGCTGCGGCAAGTCCAGCCACGTGAAAACACGCTGCAAATATCGCCAGTATATTTGTGGCAGATGCCACACTGTCGGCCATTTAAAAACCGTGTGCAGAAAAGCTAGTCATTCTAACCGAACTTCAAAACCACTCGACCACTCTAAAGCAAGTTCAAGGACAAATTTTAAGGCTAGGCCGAAGTCTAAACAGAAGTACAGTTACAAAAAATGTGTTCATAAACTTGATAGAGATAGTGAAGATGACCAGGATGTTGTCGCCGAAAATTCAGAGTCTGGTTCCGGGTCTGATAGCGATTCAGACGACTATCTTGTGCTGAAAAATAATACTCTTGGACTGAGTCGGGCTGCGGACCAAATTTCAATTCCCCTTCAAACCAATAAGATCACAGTAGTAGTTAATTCTATGAAAATCTATAAATGGAATATGCCAGTCTGCCTAAATGGTGTCAAGCTTGAAATGGAACTTGATTCCGGGGCAGACGCATCCATTATTCCTATTGAGTGGCATCAAAAATATTTTGCGGACTGTGCTTTAAAACTCTGTCCATATTCGATACACTTAACACAGACGGAATTGAGGTTGAAGTTAAAGGTCAAATTGAACACTTGGATGCTTTAGTTTCCAAATTGTATAAACCTGCTTTAATGGGAAAGGATTGGCTTTCTATTTTTCGGGTTGATTTCCATCCATTTTACGACCTACAAACAAAAGTTAAACCTAAGAAAAGTGTAAAGAAAATTAAAACTAGTATTACACCAGTTGACACTTCCGAAATAGTAAAGGTTTCCCCTGAGCTATTTAGTGAAGGTATGGGTAAATTAAAGAACTTTAAAGCCAAGATTCATTTAAAACCTGATGCAAAGCCTGTGTACTGTCGTGTAAGACCAGTTCCGTTAGCACTTAAAGAAAAGGTTAACCAAGAAATTCGTAGGTTGGGTCGCCTTGGAATTCCAAAGCCAGTGGAAACCTTTCAGTGGTCTACACCCATCGTCATAGTTCATAAACCGGATGGCCAAATCCGGGTGATAGGTGATTACAAGACCACCGTGAACCCCCAACTGGAAGTCGACCACTATCCGGTCCCCACGGCCGCAGAATTATTTAGCGAATTAGCAGGCAGTGACACTTTTTCCCTTATCGTTCTTAAGGATGCCTTTTTGCAAATTGAACTCGATAAAGAGTCACAAGAAGCTTTAACAATAAATGCACCCCAGGGTTTGTTTAGATGGCTTCGTGTACCCGTGGGCCTAACGTCCAGACCTGGAATTTTCCAGAGGGTAAGGACTCTAGTACCAGTAAAACCCCCAAATGTCTCCGTTTTACGATAACATCCTGGTGAGCAGGAAGGGGGTTGAACATGACGAATCGTTAAACAAATTGTTAAATGCTTTAGAAGATGCAGGAGCCAAACTTAAGATCAAGAAGTACAAACTGTCGCGGCCTGAATTAAAATATTTAGGCCACATGATTAATGCAGAGGGCCTGCACACACTCCCTGAGGTTATCGAAGCAGTCACAAACGCTCCAACCCAACAAGTATCAAGAGCTAGAGGTTTTTTGGTTTTGTAAACCATTACTCAAAATATCTACCTAATCTCGCTCATATTCTGTCACCAGTAACACGTTTATTAAGCCCAAGTGTGAAGTGGGTTTGTGGGGCAGAATATGACCGAGCCGTGAGTAAAGTAAAAGAATTATTTCTTAACCCTAAAGTTCTGGTTCATTACGATCCGAAATTAAAGCTCAAACTCGTCTGTGACGACTCACCCTACGGAGTCGGCGCGTGCCTCATGCATGTCATGGAAAACGGCTAATCGCGACCGATAGCTTTCGCTTCACGTAAGCTAACTCAAGCAGTAATGGGCTACTCGCATTTTGATCGGGAAGCTCTCAGGGTGGCTTGGGGAGTGAAGCGGTTTCATGAATACGTTTATGGTCAGCAATTCATACTACAGTCTGACCAAAAGGCCCTAGTTTGAATTTTTGGCCCTAAAAAAGGAATACCGCAAATGGCAGCCGCCAGGGTCCTGCGTTGGGCAGTGATGCTTAATGCGTACGACTACGAATTTGAACACATTCCCGGAAAGCTTAACGTAACAGCTGGCGCGTTATCTCGACTTCCCATATCAAATACCGAGGAGTTCGAAAAAGCTGACGCACAGTACAATGTTATTGCTTTAGAAACAATTTCAAACATACCAGTTTTGAACGAGACACTAGTGCTCGAAAGCAAATGTGATAACATTTTTTCCAACGTCTATCGCTACGTGAACCATGGCTGGCCTGAATAAAAAGCGAAATTCCCAATCTGTTACTGTACTTCACACGCCGTACTGAAATCTCGGTTGAAAACGAAACGTTATTTTGGGGGTATAGAGTCCTGGTGCCGACGGCCTTGCAGATACAAATCTTGAAAGACCTACATAGCATATGGGCATAGTTAAATTGAAAAATTTAGCTAGGCAAAAAGTCTGGTAGCCTAAGATTGACTCTGCCATTGAAAATAAAGTTAAATCATGCCAAAATTGTCAAGAGTATAAAGATGCTCAAACAGCTGGGCCAAAACACACATGGGAATATCCACTCAAGCCTAATGCTAGAATAAACGCGGATTTTCTCGGCCCGATGGACAATTACATGTTTTTTATACTAGTAGACGCACATTCAAAAATTCCTTTTGTGCATAAAATGAAGACTACAAGGTCCGCACGAGTTATTGACGTGTTAATCATATTGCTCAATATGGTTTAATGGACAACTTAGTTACGGACAATGCTGCCCAATTTAGGTCCTCAGAATTCAAAAATTGGCACCGAAGCCAAGTCATGCGAACAAAAATTCGAAAACGAATAAACGTAAAGTTGTACTATCGCCCACTCAAGACGATATTGCTGCACAATTTCAAAACCGACAAAATCGTACGAAAAAGACTACGTAGAACTCCTGACAAGCTCAATATGAAGTTTTTTTGAAAATCATCAGGTGGCTACAACTTTTTCGTTTTTTGTAGTAATCTAGTTGCCCGTAAATTTAATGAAAACTCTTTTTAACTTGTAGCGAGTAACGCTAACATGTCTGTCCCAAGTCAATCGTGCAGAGAATCGATTCTGTTAATTTTAAAAATGTCCGCCTTCAAAATTAGGTAAACATGTAGTGTATAATTGTTGTTTGTGTGAAAAATAATTTCACGGTTTTATCTCTTTGTTTCTTTTTTGTATTTTCATATACAACATCCTTCACACATCGGAACTAAAAATTGCTGGAGCGACCATTTCCACTCCGGTGTATCTCTAACAAATACAACATCGGCAACCAGTCTTTGTTGGATGCCAGATGTCCTACAGCAACACTGTAGCGTTCCAGCTGCAGTAATATTTGCTGCAAATAAGAAAATTAACCAAAAAGGCTACACAGAACAACAACTAAACTAAAATTTCTAAATGAACTTACTGTAAAAAATTGCTCCTGAAATTTAAAAGAAAAAATTTTATACTGACAAGTTTTCAGTCAGTTTCTGAAATGTTAATATTTTTTAAGCCTAACATTTTAACCTAATTTTTTTGTTTTGTAAACAGCTTTAAAAAATAGTGTTTAGTTTTTTTCTTCGAAAGCGAAAACTTATGTATCTTTCTTTAAAATAGGTAGTGAACTAAAAAAAAAATACATCTTGCCTTCGTAATCATGATTTTATTTTCAGCTAGGCTTAAATTAATTTTTTTCTGTATTTTTTTTCGTTCTCTGTATTGTCGAGTCGTCACTTGTGTGCTCCACAATGGCCGCTTTCAATTTCCCGTCATTATGTTAACCCTACCCAGATTACCCTTTAACTACCTAATAGGCTATTTCATTAAATGTATATAGTATTATCAATCACATGACTTCCTGTTACACCTGTATATATACTACCCCTAACAGGAAGTAAAGCGTCTTTTCAGCTGTAGCCTACACACTGGTTAGTCCGTGTGTCTTTACTTCACCATTGGTGCCCACGCTGTGCTCAGGTGTGTCCCTGCCCAGGACATCACAGGTAGTGTGTCCGTTAAACCAGAAATGAACAAAGATGTTTCCCTTCTGTATTTCGATTTCTTTCCAGAGTTCTGTAAAGCAAAATTGCCCGAGTTTAATTTAACTTCAGTGGTCCCAGTGTTTAAAACTTAAATAAAGTTTTCCCAGTTCCATTTTAAAATTAGGACCGATGTTTTAATGATGAACTCTGTCAGTCTAGGGTGGAAATACATGCATAATTGTGGCTCTAGTACTGAATAGGTGTTCTCAATGAAACGTAGGTTGTAACACGTACCCTAATGTAGTTTTTTTTTCTCTAAAAACATCAAAATTTCAGGTTACCCTGGTTAATTTTTGTTTCTATTACCTATTGAAAAAATACATTACCCAATTTATTAGCATTCTCCTTCTCCAATGCTGTTTCTACTAGAGATAAAACGAGTTCTTCCGTTCCGCTTAGCTACTGCGCATCTCCACTGCGCAGCCTCCATAGTATATAAAGTCGAGGCGGAGCAGCGGCTCTCACCTTTTCGACACCTCTATCCTGCCCAAATGCCAACGAGAGGGGAGGAGGGTGGGAAGCCGGGTAATGTATTTTTTCAATAGGCAATAGAAACAAAAATTGACCAGGGTAACCTGGAATTTTGATGTTTCTACTTGCCGTGAAAAAATACATTACACCAATTTATTAGCATTCCCATAGACTTCGTCAAGGCGGCGGGCGCCATTTGATCGGAGTTCCCTTAGCTAGTAACCAGCCCCCGTAACACAAAGTGAAATGACAGTGTGTCCAAGGGTCAGAGCACTCTGTGAGCCGCAATAAATGGCCCATCACGGTACAAACCGTCAGCATGATGGGACATATCCCGGAGATAATGGGACGTGAAGACGGTAGGATGGCGCCAGGAAGCAGATTCCATAATGTCTGTAATGGAAATATTGCTGAAATGCGCCCAAGATGTAGAAATGGCACAGACTTCATGCGCCGTGACCTTGATATCCTCTGTGACGCAATTGATGTCAATAGCTTCGTAGGCTTGGAGGACGACAGTTTTAATCCATGACCCAATCATCCGTGCGGAAGTGATTCCAGTTTTATTGGCAAATGGAAGAAAGAGCTGAGTGTTGTCTCGCCGGATAGGAGAGGATGCCTTTAGGTAGAATCGGATAGCACGGACAGGACACAAGGATCGTTCTTGATCATCTCCTAGGATGTTGGAAAGCGACGGAATTATGAACGGATGTGTGCGTTCAGTGGCTTTCTGGGTCTTTGTGAGGGGGTCTTTCGCGGGTAACACCGCGAAAGTCTGGTAGAAAGAAGCAGTCGCGTTCCCGTGCGGATAGGGCTTGTAACTCACTACAACGAAGACAAGCGGCTAGAGCAACCAAGAAAACAGTTTTTCTTGTGAGGTGGCTGAGGCGTGCAGAGGCCAGAGGTTCATACGGAGGAGCCGACGATGGACAGGACCCAGTACGGGAATCGCTCTAATTGAAAAGAGTGGATCAGCGAGGCGATTTTATAATCAGTGAGGAGGGTAGTATTTCCGGCAGCCTTGAAGACAGCATTTAGTGCCGGCCGGTATAGCAGGATGGTGGATCCTCACAAACTTTCCTTAAACAAGGAGGTTAGGCATCGGAGGAGGTCGTGTATAGGCGGATTGATTGGATCGACCTGTTGTTGGATACACCAATGAAACCACCGTTTCCAGTGGCTGTCGTAAATTTTCGTAGTGGAGGTTCGTACGGCCCTGGAGGCAATGCGAGAGGCCTCGTCTTCAAAAATGCTTGCTGAGCGGAGAAGTCGGACGATAGTAGCCACCCGTGAAGCTGAAGCGAGGATAGGCTCGGATGGTGGATTCGTCCCTGGTCCTGGGAGAGGAGGTCCCGTTGCGCAGGCAACTAGCACGGGGAGACTATGAGGAGGGACAGGAGGAGGGGAAACCATGCTGCAGACGGCCAATTCGGCGCGATCAGGAGAAATAGTCCCGTGTTTTATTAGAGTAAGGAAGATGAGCAGCTAGTAGTATAGTTGGTAGTTGTGCAGAGGTCTCCTTACAGTGTGTTGGCTGCAATGCGGATGTTGTTCGCCCTGGATAGCTTGTCGAGAGGAACGGACATGTTCGACGTTTTTTTTTTTTTTTTGTTTGCCAGCCGGATGGTGGGGATTGGTTGAGGACGAAGGAGGTCTAATAGCATAAAGATTGTGGAACCTCAGGCCCAGAGGGAGCAAGTAACTCCCCCCCCCCTTGTTGTCCCGAGTAGGGTATCGAGGGGTAGGATGATGCAGAGGGTGGCGAAGGGTGGTGGATTAAGCGAGAGGTGTTGCGTAACGGACGCAGACATATATTGGAGATAAGGCCAATTGCAGACATCACGTTGGGGAAAGTTAGACCGAGCCGCACTTGCGGGGAGGATGGTTGAGTGTTACTTGAAGGGAAAACCATAAGGAGGGACCCATGGTCGTTGAAAGACAGGAGGCTGCTGCGCAAGGGAAGGATGTTCCATGGGAAGGCGGCTTGTCTGCTGAGCAAGAGTTGTGAGAAGAGATGTACACGACGAGAGCAACCCCGCTGTGGAGGATGCGTGCGGATGGAGCAGGCGGCGGGGGTGAACCCTGTGCAACGGCAGTGGTGGTAGGATCTCGAACTGGAGGACTGCCTGGTGGTGGTATCGGCAAGATAGTGGCTGAGCACATCACCCAGAAGAAGGTGTGAGGGGAAGCATATTGAAGGACGACGGAGGCGGAGGGCCGATGGGAGACCCAAGGAAACAGTCTTGCCTCAAAGGGACGGAGTCCATAAAGGATGTATGAGAAGGCCTTGTAGGCACAATGTGAATGGGATCATGATGTACTGAGGTGGAGAACTCGGTGGTCGAAGGCGGAGTTGTAATAATCCGCGAAACAGGCGGAGCGGAGGCGAAGGAACGCTTTCGTATTCGGTTGAGCTGGAGAAAACGGCTCTAAAATTATTGTGGTTGGTGGAAGACCTGCCAATGGGAGCGATGTGGCAAACCCAAAGTAAGGTAGAAGGGAGCCATCCTGTCTAGGTTCAACGGAGGTAAGGCGTATTCGCCCTGGAGCAGCAGACAAAGGGATCCTCTTGCAGAAAGGTGGCGAGTGAGGAGTTGCCTATCCGGGTGACCCTGCTTCCCGTCCGCAGAGACGGAGAGATGAAGGAAGAGAGAACACACATCACGTAGCGGATGAGCGGACGGTGTTGATGGGATTCGAACTGGGGACCTCTTGCACCGCAGGTGTTGACACTACCGCTGCGCTACAGGCTAGCAGGTAGGAATGAGGGCAGCTGTTATCCTTGGCAAGACGACATAGGACGGTAAGGAAAGCACCCTAGGATGCGGAGGCTCAGAAGGGAGACTTAGTTGAGTCGGAAGGGTGATAAAAAACTCGGAGCACCGCTGCAGGAGGAGGCCAAATTGGGACTGGGGGATGCCAAGTTTACTTTTTATATCCGTTACGGAGGATCGTCTGGTAGAGAAAGGTAGCGGAGGGAAGTGTCCGCCCACGGAGCGGAGGGAACCGTAATGGAAGTGAAGATACAATAGTAGCCCCCGAGGCGGGGGCTGGAGAAAAGATGCCGCGGAGGTTGAGTCGGGACGAGGTCATTGCCTAATCAAGGCCTTGAGGCATATCCGCTACTGAGGATAGACTTGTGGAGAGAGGCAGCGGAGGGAAGCGTCCGCCTGCGGAGCGGAGGGAACCGTAATCAAAGTGAAGGTACGATGGCAGCCCGGAGGCGGAGGCAAAGCCTTGAAGCGGAGGGCAAGGCAGGAGGAACGCCCGCCTGTCCCAAGGGAATGTGTGGAGGCGGGAAGTTGGCATGGCAGTTGTTCCGAAGGAATGGCGGGATAATGGTGGTAAACCCTGTGAGGGCGGATGAGTTCTATCCTCAACCGAAGGAGCAGTTAGTGTAGCTATAAACCATTGTAGAACAATGGAGGGGCCAAAGCAATTCTTCTGAAGAGGAGAGGGAGGCATATGTCCGTTGGGCGGGGGTGCAAGAAATGAAAACATCATCATGGGAGGATGGCGAAACGGTCGTCTGAGGACCGGAGGTTCACGAACTGGAACGAAAGGCATATCCAGAATACCGCTGTAAAACAGCGGAAGGTAGGATAACTTCATAAGAGGAGGAGGCAGTATAAGCTGAAAGAAGGTCTGCGCAATAGAATGCACGGATGGAGACGTCGTGGAGGGACATCATCCCCCGTCATAGAAACCAGCAGGTAGTGAAAGAGTCCACCCCAAAGGGGTTGCGCAGAGGCAGTGCGCAGTGGGGAGGAGGACCGAAGACGAGGCATATTGGTATACCGAGCTGATCCGCCCACCACCCAGTCGCAATGAAGTCGCAAACCGCCGTAGGCAGAGGCCAAGAGGGACGGTTGTCCCGAGGGATGGCAGTGAGCGGATGCGGATGGTGAAGGGCGGAGGCGGAGGATAGAAAAATCTGAAATGAAGGCAGCGCAAAAGGATGCGCAGACGGATGAGATATAGTACCCTATCCAATGAAAACAGCAGTCAATGCTGTAGGGAGGAGAGGTGAAGGCCGATAGAAGGCAACGAAGCAGTCCATCCCAAGAAACGCTGCGCGGAGGCAGCTCCTGGGTAGGGGGACTGAGGACGAGGATCCGCGCTGCGCTGAACGGACTCACCCATTGTCCGCACGCAACGCAAACGCGAGTTTGTCGGCCAAAACAAGGAACGATCGTTCCAAGGGACGGCAGCGTGCGGAGGGCGGAGGATCCAAACAAGCAGCCGGGACTTGACGAGACCGGATAGCGAGAAAGGGGGAAGGATATCCCCTTACGTCCCTTTACTCGCAGCTATCACGAAGCGGAGGCGGACTTTGCGGATCTTTTAGAGGATAAGGATCGAAGGTCCGACACCGGAGGCGGCTGGCCGCATGGGATAGGGGATGTGGCGGCCGTGTTGTACTGCTGAGGAAAGAATTCCGAGTGCAGCGGATTAGGAGGCGGAGGATCCAACATGTCCTGTTCAGTAGAGATCTCGAGGATCTTAACGTTCGCGCTAGGGGAAGGAACAGGAGAAGCGGATGAACGAGGAAGGGGGGATTCCCTCGGCGTCTCCTTTGCTGGTGGCATCCTCCAGGCGGATACGGATACGGATACGGATAGCTAGTGCCGGAGCGGATGGTAAGCACAGCTTTAATTCCGGAAGTGAACAGTGTGGTCTCTAGAGAAGAAAAGGTGAGAGCCGCTGCTCCGCCTCGACTTTATATACGATGGAGGCTGCGCAGTAGAGATGTGCAGTAGCTAAGCGGACCGGAAGAACTCGTTTTATCTCTAGTAGAAACAGCATTGGAGAAGGAGAATGCTAATAAATTGGGTAATGTATTTTTTCACGGTAAGTAGAAATAAGAGTTTTTTTTTGTGTTAAACGCAAACCTAACAAAGTAATTTCCCGTGCGAGTTTTCTTTTAAACAGTAAGTAGTGGGCTGCTACTACCGTTAAAACCTAAATAGTTTATCTGCCGAGTTTTCAATTTTAAAACTTCAGAGACTGCGTGCTGTACAAACCTGGAAAGTATCATTTGAATGCCGAAAGCATTACGTAAATATTTTGTTTAAACGTTTAATTGTTAAACTCATCATTTTCAGTGAAAATTTACTAAAAATTATTTTATCTTTAATTTTGTTAAGTGGTCCGTTGGAAGCTCATCCACAACAAAAACAACTTCCAGTTATTTTCCGTTTTGTACTTCACACCTAAATTTTAAGTGCCAATGCTTTCTTTCCTTATATATTTCTGCCTTTTCCTGTGTGGAAGAAAGTTTGTAAAGACTGTTTTCAATGTTTATTACGAACATTTTATGGGAGTCTAGTGGTTCCTGGCTAACTCCTCCTAAAGTTTTTACGAAATGTCTTTCTTTAAAAAAGATGTCTGTCTCACCTCTGAGTGCAAAAGGTTAACTCTGTCGTTAAAAGGTAACTGCGTTTTTATCCATAAAACCTCCCAGCATTGTATTTTTATGTTTAAGTTATGGGTCATACCTCAAACCCTTCAGTGTCTTTAAAACTGTAAACAAGTTGTTTGGTAACCTTAAACCATTCTAGTGGTATTTGTTTAAAAGTAAATAGAGCTGGTCATTTTAAGCGAGCCCATAGTATTCGAATCTCCGACCCCTATCGTAGGCTTAAGGTTTTTGAAATGCGCCCGTTGGTTTTTCTCGAGTTTTCCAGGATAATCAAAAAAACTAGACTTGAGGAAAGCAGAACGGTTAGGGATATAAACTGGATAACATCATTGTCGGATAATGAGGTCCCTCGATACGAAACTCCCTCGCATGAAGGAAGGTGGTCATTTAATACCTGAAGCGATTTCGAAAACCGTGTAGGCAATGTCTGCAAAAATACTTCAAGTGTTCTGTTGAGGTTGAAGCTTGCGATGAATTTGTTAAAATCTTTTATCGTCACATAAGTGTCCGTTGGGATGAAGCACGTCAACGTCATGCTTACTTCAACTAAGGAACTTGCACGATAAAAGCAAGATTCATCACCCTTGAAACCAAAAATAAATACCGAAATGTTGTTGGCTTTTTCGAACACCGCGATGATGGATAAAGAACGGCGTATTTATCCAACATGGCAACAACTAACTTGTATGCACTAGGCAAGAAATGTTTTGCATCCCAGTCACGTTGCGAAGATGAAAGCATCTATACATTAACCAGTATATCAGGACTTATTTTGAGCTTGTTGGGGAGGGCTTTGTAACCTTTCCCAACAAATGGTGTATAGATTCCAACGCATAGTTTGGTACACGCACAGTGCTTGACAATCCTTCTACTGCAAACTGTCCAATAGTATTCAAAATCTTGTTTGACATTCCAAGAGAACCTCCTTGCGCCCCACTGTGGTCAGCTTGGAATTGAAATATGTTTTCATAGTTTCCATATTAACCGTCACTTTTTCAAAGAGTATGCATAATCCAATTTGAACTTTTATGTTTACCATAAGACGTCGACATTGTTCTAAAAGATTCCAATATTTAAATACAACTTTAAGTAGGGAGTTACTAATAAAAAATTCCTGTCTTCAAAATAAAACACATTTATTTTTCAGCTAGACTTAAGAATTTTTTTCTTTTTTTTATTAGTTGGTTGTATTGTGGTGTCATCATAGAGGCATCACAATGGTAGTCCTTTGTCCCAATGTAAACCCATTCACAGCTTAATATGTGAGGTGCTAAGGGAGTGGACGATAAGTTTCAAGTCAAGCTCGATTCCTATTCACTCCTTACTGTGTAGCTAGGGGACTACACACTTAGTGTCACATATTAGGCATCGGCATCAAGGTTTCCACTCGAACCGATCCTAGGTCTAGCATAAGAGAGTCAACTTGCAGGTTGCCTCCCAAATTCTAACTCCCCCGATTCTGTCGATCTGGCCTGCTTTTATACCTCCAGAACAATGGGATCTAGCCTGAGGCATTACGTTGTGATTGGCTAACAGGTGCAGAGCGGTTCCAGCCGGTTCGGTAGGAGCCGTCCTGCATCTGGCTACAGTGGCGCCCTCTCAATACCGGGGTTTAAGCGTTATTGAGAGGGTGCACCTGCAGCGCATGTAACTGCAGGGTGCGTCGCACAGTGCTTGCTGTGTGTGCGTCCTGCTTTACGTGTATAGCCCGTTACAAATATACCTCCATAGTTAACTACAGTCTATCCATACAATGTTGTTGCCATACCCATATCACATGACTACATGTCATGTGACATACCTTATATAAAGGCTGTACTCGGTCAATAAAGCTGTCCTTCAAGTGTTAGCATACAACACTAGTGTTCCTAGTTCTTACTATGCCTTAGTGAACCCACAAGTGTATGATTGTCACCCTCATACATCACAGTACTGTTTCAACAAAATCAAAGTCTCGTAGTGCATTTCACCCAATGTAAAATTGCGCTTGAAAGTTAAGAATCAGCTGATGAAAGCATCGCGCACAAGATCAAGCCCTCCTAAATCCTACCTGAACGACCTCACCTCGATTTCGTTTGTTTTTCAAATTGGGAATCATGTAGGACAAGGCCAGTCGATTGAGGTATCCTCTATTACAGGCACAACTACAGATCTGACGTTGTTTACTAATAGGTTGAAATTTGCAGGCATTTGAGAAATTATTCCTTTCTTCAACCGAGACTTGAATTTAGGAAAGACAATTTAAGTCTTTTTTTTTAAACTCTACAATTTCCGTTCCACGTAGCTTTACAGCCCCACCACACTTGTGCCGTTTATAAGCGAGCCGATTAGTCCCGCCGCACTATTTGCAGGTGACGTTTTATTTTCCTTCGTGACGCCTTTCGTGCCTCCGTTCATGTCTTGTCTCTGAACGTCTTCTCGCAGTATTGACACAGGAAAATGTTGTCAAACATTGGAAGATCATGTTTTTCTTCTTCGTCAATCATCGTTAGCCCTTTTATTTATCTTCCGGTGTCGAATGTGAAATCCTGGTATGAACCGTAGCTTGATCCAAATCGGGAAATTACTTCCAACAGGCTTCGCAGCAATATACACTACCAAACTTGATTTTTTCATATGCGTAATCATTTTTCCATCGTATCGGTCGTAGTGCGTCAAAATTCATCGTAGGAAGAAAAGAGCCCTCTGCAATTGAGACAAGTTTACCAAGCAATGCTTCTGCAGATGATTGTTCACTTCTTCTTGCGATAAAAACTCAACTTTACATTTCTTGTACTGGAATCTTGAAACCATCTCGTACTTGGCAGCCATGGCCGATATGAAGACCTATGGAATTATCTGCACCTTTTACATCCACCCCTCGCTAAACTAGAACGCTTCCCAGGGGTTTTATATCAATCAGTAATCGGCAAGGCTCGTCATGCTTTTTCGCCAACCCATTTACTAGAAAGGTGCACGATCAAACAGTCACTCCCCACCTTCCCCACACTAGAAAAGACACTTAAATAAAAAATGCACACAGGGGGTACAAATGCCCAACCAGCAACACCCCTGTATAAAAAAAAATGCTTTCATAGTTGCAGGGAAAAAAAGCTAAACTGTAAGGGTTTTCTGGAGGGTTGTTCAAAAAGGGTTGCTTTTTATCATTTTCTTATTACTCCCCTCCTCCTCCCCCCCAACCTAACCCCATAGCAGCCGATATACCTTCTCCAGGGCCCTTGTTCCCAGAGAGGAGTTGTGTATTGCGTTCCCTGTGGTGGTTGCGAGGCTGTGTATTTGGGTGAGACGTGGAGATGCCTCCAGGTTCGCCTTAAGGAGCACCAGGACGCTACAGCACAGGAAGACAGAAAGAATGGATCGCCCTCCACTGCATTAATAATCCGCACCATCCGATCAACTGGAGTGATCTACTGGTGCGATCTAACACCTTCAAGGACTGTTACCTCAGATCCTTTGAATCCCTTGCTATGTGCCAGTTTAAAGAAAAGGGCGTACCGCTAATGAACATTTATGGGCTTCCTATCCCAGCATTGATCACTTGCTTAGGCCGAAGCTGAACGTGAAACTTGGCCAAAAGAGGAAAGCCCAGATGCAGCACAAGCGTACAGTGATCAGTGATTCACAGCGCGAAATTTAGAATGTGACCTCAAACCTTCTTGTGCTTCAGGTTTTTTACTTCTGAAGGTGATAGGACTACCACAAACCCTGTGTGTAATTGCTAAAAAATTAAGTGGATTTGTAGTGTTCGTCCGAGAGTGGTTTTTTGCGTATTTTTTCCCGATAATATCATCAAATTGCCACAGCAATAGTAGTAAACACCGGTGTTTTCCTTCATCATTGTTAACTATCTAGTCCTTTCACCATCATGCTAAACAAACTAAGTTGTGCAGAATTTAATTATGAGTTGAACGCTGTGCTAAACCAGGTTAAGTAACAGAACTAAAACACAGTTATTTCAGTGCTGTTTGGACAGTTACAGTGCTCTACAAAAGGCGGTGCAACAATTACCATGCATACTAACATTGTAATTTTACGTAAATATTAGACAGTTATTGTGTTGTGGGTTGCCATGCAATAGACTAGACAGTTTTTTTTTAATAGAAGCGGCATGGCTACATCTTCATGCAGTGAGCAGGGCAGTGTGACGAGCAGACTTCAGCAATGGGGATGACCCTGTTTTATACAATGAGCATACAGCAGTATAATACAACAAACATGCAAACAACTGCACTAAGATTAAGCCTGTAGCAATGACAATGATACCGTCTATAATACTGATTATTTTTCTGGCGGTGCACATGCAAACCTTCTAAACCAGCAATTACAGTTGGCACCAGCATACACACCAAAAAAAAATTCGATCTGTGATTCGAGTTAGTATTATCAAGAATTTATAGGGTTGGGGAAATCAATTTGTGACTGAGACATCCTTACTGGAACATCTTAGATTCATTCCTATTAGTTACTTCTAAGTTTATAGAGGGCGCTATGAGTTTTGTGTAGGAATTTCTACCCAGTTTTCAGCTTTAAACTAAATTAAAACAAAATAGCTTGTATTTAATTATTATTTAGTTTAGCATAGTTGTAATTTAGTTTACTTTAGATTTGGGCAGAAAAATGAGCAAAAATTACCAGATGGAACTAATAGGAATGAATGTAACACGATTCAATAGGGACTTTTTAGAGTTACAAATTCTCCTACCTAACCCTATAAATTCTTGGTATTATTCATCAACAAACATACAGAATACATTAATATTTTTTATTAACACATCCAGTAATCAGAGTAAATAATCATAGGACAATTCAACTGAATATGTGTATTAACTGAAAATTCAGTGATTAGGTTCTAATAAACTATTTACGTTTTTTTTTTGGCAAAACTTTTCTGAAAAAGTAGATTTTTTCACACAAACCTCAAATAAATAAATATTTGTACAACACACAGTTTAAATGTTTTCTTAAGCTGTTAACCTCCCAAACAACAAGACAATACCATCAACGAAGAACAACCACAGTTCAACAATTAAATTTTTGGGAGAACTCTTTATCTCCTTCTCGGAATTATTGTCCAAAACTATGAAAAAAGTGGTTCACATCACATCACAACATCACTTGTTGAATCCAAATTTGAACACTCAGCACGTCAGCAGGACCAGTGATCTGTCGGTGGATCTGGACTGCCCACCTCTCTGTCCAGGGCAGTGCCAAATTCAGGCCTAACCAGCAAGTTAATGACAGTGTAGCTGGGGGATGCTATGTTCATGACTAGTGACTCTAATGGTTGTCATGTAGGGCATCAGATTTAAGCAGAACAGACGTCTTGGCGACTGAACAACTCTTAGAATGCATGGCAATACCATTCATCGGGTAACACTTGAAGACTGCTGTCTTCAAGTGTGACCCGATGAATGGCATTGCCATGCAACTTGACGTTGTCCTGGACAGAGTGGGCAGTCCAGATCAACCGACATATCAGTGGTCCTGCGGGCAAGCGTAAGTGTTCAAATTTGAATTTGATGAGCGACGTTAACCACTTTTTGCATAGTTTTGGGCAATAATTCTGAACTGAATTCTTAATTGTTGAACTGTGGTTGTTGTTCGTTGATGGTATTGTGTTTGGGAGATGTCTTTGAAATATCACCGTGTCAACCAGTTGCCGGTGTTTTCAATTAATGTGTTAATCCGAATTATGAACAAGTACGTGGATATGTAAACATCATTGTCAACTACATGGCATTTTATTATACTAAACATAAAACTACTCTGAATTATATACATGACAAACATTAACATTTTCCCCAGGCAAAAATAAATCTATTTCTGCAGGCTTGCCATTCAGCTTTTTGAAAAGTTTTGAAATTATGGTCATATAAAGGCTCTGAAGATGACAACTTCATATTCTTTTTAATCAACGTGGATTAATAACAAATCTTGACAAACTGGTCAATTTTGAGCAGATAGCTGACAGAAATATCAAGGACGTTCAATGCTTCCTACGTAATGCATGTGAAACTAATCTTTATTATCATTGCCTGAGAAACATATACTGCATTTGCTAAACTTCAGAAGCATTACATGGTAAACAAGCAGTTTTTCAAATATTGTTACTACCAATATTTTCCTAGTATACAGTACAGGATAATGCATATTGAGACAATGAAGTCACTGTTGGAGGCTGAAAAATACATGTCTGACCTAAACAATGCGCATTAGTCATTGATAAGCGTGCATTGCAAAGCAATACCCACAATTTTAAACTTTTTGCAAAATGTGTCGCATTAAGCCACATAGTAATGGTACGGTGAAAATCAATCGTCTAAAATAACATTACTCCTGATATTGTCGTAGTTAAGTTCGGTTAGTCGACTTGGCTCGAATTTAATGATTTGAGGTGGTTTTTGATGCTGGTAAGTAGATAGGACCGGTTTTGAATGGTTGGTGCTAAATCTAAGGTCAACCTGAAGGCTTAAAGTTTCACAAATATAATAGGATGCTTTTGTTACATTTACCAGTACTCATAGATATCGGTACTTTATTTACCTGCAAATGTTATAGTGAATTTTCACACATTCCACACGAGGGTAAACTAGTAGAAAAATGAATGAAATAAAAGCAAATATCAACTTTAGTGATCTGGTGCACTCCCAATTGTTTTATCGTAAATTGTGTTTTAAACACATACGCAAAGCTAACTCTCATCCCTGAAATGCTTTCAGGACGAAATTATGAAATAGTTGAGTTGACGCCTATCCCTTAAATCGTCATTCTCGGCTACCGATGCCCGCACTGCTTGCTATACTGACTGGCCCCTTCTCCCTCCCTGAGGTAATAGTGCATCTTCCTCTGTCTACTTGCACCTGCAGGAAGGCAATTAAAGCATTGAAAAAATTGGCCTTTCTGACATTGTTCAATAAGAATTAATCGCTGAATTTTTGTGATAGATGCCCAGAAATATGGTTAGAAAATGGGTTGTGCTTTACTTAACACCTACCACACATTTATTAACTACATAATCCCATGGGTGTTTAATACACGAGCAAACAAACTTTGTGCCCAGAGTAAGTAACAAAAAGACCAAGTAACAAACAGCGATTAAGTTCACTGGTTTAATAAAAAAATAACATTTTTCGATTCTACACACCTTTCCACTCGGCCAGTTTGCTTTGGAATCTCAGTTCTCTATTTAAAGTAAACTAACGGTATGAGAGCGTACGTAAAACTCCCATGGTCAACAGGCATGTTACGTAGGGCCAGACTGATAAACAGTTTGGTTAAGTAATGACACTATGAATACAGGCATGCTTGGACAAGTTGAGTTCTTTTTACCAAAGAAAAGTGTCTATTCAGCCATAGAGTGTCGAATGGATCAAAGTACTTTTGTGTAGCAACAGCCAACGCCATAGCAACGCACTGCATATTAGTATTATAGTAATTATTCTTACGGTAACAATACTGGACAGAAACTATAACATACAAGAGCCTCACGGATGGGGCGTGTCGAGTCGGTTGAGGGAATCAACTAAGCACTAAATCCCTTTATAACAATTCAACGGCCTATTATTTCAAGCCAGCAACTTGTGTTTTGGACCATTGGAACTCTGATTAAACGAGCCTTAAAAATCCTACGACTTGTGTGACGCTTTAAAACCCACTGACAAGTGAAAAAAACTTAAGTTTGGTATAGTCTTAATTGATAGATTGGTACAACTTCTTAAAGAATCTTTTCAGTGCTTCATAATGGAAGTATTCAGCATCACTAACATATTTATGGGACATTATAGAATTCTGATGTATTATGTAAACAATATATACACAGACAGCATTTCCACAGTAGTATTTCTGGCTTTTGTTTTCTGGGTGTAACTATGGTTCTGAACGAGTCTTTTTGACTTACTAATACAAGAAAAAAAATTCAAACCAATTACAAAAATATGCGAACAAAACTGTTTAAACACAATCTAAAAACATAATTTGTCAAACCACTTGAACATTCTTCTGGTGAGCTAATGCAGTACATTACATAAAATATGTGGTCACATGCAAACTACACACTATGCAAATTCAATTTTGGGCCTCATTCGCATGGGCTACACCTTTAAAACTGATGATGAAACTTACATGTTTCAAAATATGTATTGTACAATAATGCTGTAGCTTGTGTTAGCATTTGTTTATAAACTTGTAGAGTATGTCTATCAATCAGCACTGGGCAACCACAATATATAAACCATGCCAGTACTCACAGAATTAATAAAGAAGTGAATAAAAATTGCTAAACAAACTTTCAGTAGATAATACTAACTGCACAATAAGCTTTGGAAAAATAATAATCGAGTGTTACGCAGGATTTTAATGTTGCACAGAACACAACAAAACTAAGTAGTAAACCTTTATTTTTGAATGGCACTAATACTACATCTGTGGCTCTAATTAGTCGTAAGATATCTAAAGTCATTACAACCTACTGCATGATATGACAACTTTATCAATACCTAGAAAGCAGTGCACTGCTCAGTACAAATGAGTTACGACATACTGATTAGAAAACCTCGAGTCCACAAGCTCGTTCACAACTAAAAAGTTGGTAACTTATGGCCACTGTTGGGGAGCAAGTGTATGCAGTCTACAACTCGGACAATATTTTTCCCCCAAAATCCATTTTGATTGGACTGCCTCTCCTCAATAGGCATTGTGATTAAAATATAAAAAAAATACTTCCCTCCTTCGATACATGCTGTGATATTAAGTCACATTTAGCTCTCTTTGTATACTGCCTGCGATTAAGGTCCTGAAATTTTCAGTTTTTATAGTTAAATTAAGAAGAATACACCAGTTCCGCTGATTACACTACACACGTACACAGCAAAAACAACAACGAAAATGCAAGCTCGTATTTTCAATAAGAAATTATCACATGATTACTCTATTGCTGCTATTTAAAGAAGCAGGCTGTGATGTGGCAACCAATAGTAAGAGATTATTCGTAAATGTTTATTTCAACATTAGCCCAGACTTTGTATAGGAAACAGTTAAGTGAAAACTCTTACTCATTACGCTATTATCTAGTTCACAATTACACAATTTTGAAGATTTAATTCCTTGCTTATTCCCTGTTTAATCATTAATTTTTTCTCTTTTAAAAAAACGTAGAACGCATAGTACCACACTACATTGTTCACATTAAATTTTCGATGACTCCTGCCTTCTTCTTCATAATCTGCTGCAGGATAACGAAGAATAAACCACATTTCACTAGTTCTAGTGAAATGTAGTTTATTCTTCGTTATCCTGAACAGATTCTGAAGATGATGTCAGGAGTCATCGAAAATTTAATATGAACAGTGTGTTTTCCTTGGTGGTAGTGTGTGTTCTTTGTTTTTAAGTTATGTCTTCCCAATACCACTCTACACAAACGGTTACCCATTTTTTCTCTTCTTTGTGGAAAACCTGTCTTTACTTCACAGTCCTTTTTACTACACTGCATAATAAATACCCCAATTTTACATTTAGTAACAAACAGTTTTTGTGTCTGCAACACACTTAACTCTGAGACTACCTGCAATTTATTAAGTTTATTTCGCAATTAGCCTAAAAAACTGTCAACACCTGCGCTGTCATGTTCACCAACTACATTCAGGGCAGGTGCACCTTGCTCTCATACAGCTTCCCATCTTCTGATTGCGAGCCAACCAGAAGAGACCTACACTGAGGTAAGATCACCATTCTTAAGCAAGCCAATCAAGGAAGTTAGATTAAGTGAGACGGATGGACAGAGTGTTAGTCGCAAACATAAGTATGTTACAGTAACAAAAACAATTGCTATTGAGCATAAAATTGTGGCATTTAATGCCCGCAAACTGCACCCCATCCAGATGATAGCAAGTCAACACTTCAGTAAAGACATATGCAAGGAGAACAAAGCTACCCACAGACAAATCATCCGTAGGCCACTAGCATCAAAACCATCTCAGGTTCGTCGTTCTGGCCAACAACACCAAAAGACGAGTTCTGTACAACATGTAATATGGACGTCCGAGCGGAGGACCGTGCCATAGCCTTCCACCGCTTCTAGACATAGCACTGACATTGTGAACGTAGCCAAATTGACAGGAATGAACAGAAATGCAGGGGTCGCGGCACCAAAACCAATATTTACTTTGTAAACATGGATGGCGTGGTCCATAAAGCAAGTAAAAATCTGTCAGCCATCTCGGAGAAATCCTTTGCACCAGGGAGAATCTACCGAGAGGAACCCAACATGAAGCCCCCCACTGACTAGGAAGGTGCCATGGAGTCGTGCACTTCCAGTTTAACAGGAGACTCGTTCAGACTGGCAACAATTTGTGGGATTTCCTGGCAAAGCTAGGAGATTGACAAACCAACACGGTTCTAGCAATTTTGGGTTTACCTGTGTGAACAGGGAAACTAACAACCAGGAGCACTCGGAGAGAAGGGAAGACACATGCTAACAACCCAGATCAGTCCATAGACAAGGTGTTAATTCCTCATGCAGATTCGATTGAAACCGAAAAAACAAAACGTGGGCGCCTCATGTTGACTGGTCTGGTAATAGGTCCACCCATTGGTGTCCTCGGAGGAACAAGACATGATGAAAACAGAACTGCCCTGCTGGCAGCACCACCCAATGACACCAGAAATACCTACCCTAGAAATATCTACCCTAGAAATACTTACCCCAGAAATACCTACACTAGGATTGAATAATTGCCCCTCCGTGCATCAAATAAGCAACAGCAGGTGCATTGTCTGACAGAAAAGTAGGCAGCTCCAATGGACTCCAACACATATTTTGCTGGTTAACAATCCCGACACTATAGGACTGGATAAGTGGGCATCTACGTAGTCGCAGAGGAAAACATGTAGAGTACAACCCCCGGTGAAGGCGTCACCACCGGAACACTGGCTGGAAGGCATCCTCAGATCGCCCAGTGTATTAATTATTGACACCATCACATGAATACAATTTATATGTGTGATGCTCAAAGCAGGCCATGGGAACAGTGCAGAGGGCACACATGTCACGATCCTAAAAACACCAAACCATCTCTAGGAGGTCTAAAATAATCAAGATGTGCTCCAAGAAAACAAGAGGCACTCCAAACACTTGAAAATTGTACACTAGAAATTGCAATAGGTACAATACTGTGCCCAGGTACATTTAATTTGTGGATGCTGGCAGATCATATTTCCACTAAAACTCTCCACAACCCAGGGTGTTCTCTAGTGAACCTAGATCTGAAAACTGCTCATTTGTTGGACGCATGGCAACACTGGGCTGTAATAACCTGAAAGAGCGGAATCTGTGACAACTGCCACTGCCCTCTCATGGTGTAGCAACTGCTTCTCCAGTGCAACCTGAGGGTGCGACTTCTCCTTCCATCCTGAATACTGAAGGACGGAGATGATGTACTGGAGATCGTGTTGAAGATGATGCAAGACCTTCAATTGTGCGGCAGTTTCAGCTTTGTCCATTGATATGACACGGTGGAACTCCCCCCCCCCCTATCTGCCTGGCGACCACAGGATCGGAAGAGCAGAACGGGATGTAATGGGAAGGCTTTCGAGCAGGGTGGATTCATTTAAATCAAGCCAATTTAAATCAGTGATTTAAATCAAATGATTTTTAATAATATTAAATCACTTCATTAATAATAATGAAGTGATTTTTAGTCCAGGTATAAATCATTAAGTTTATCCTTTCTTTAAATATTTCAATTAATTACACCCTATAAAATTTCCAGTTTAAATTTGAGTTTCTCTTATGATCAGTGTTGCTTAACCGCTGCTTACGGCAACAGCCTCTTCTGCGGGTTGTTTCTACAATTGCATTGTTCACACGAAAATATGCAACCGTCCGGGAACAGTCAATGCTGGCAAACTAAGCTTCTGTTTGTTGCAGTACTGACATATTGCAATGACTTGACTGAAGATCAATCAATCACCAACAAGAAGTTGAATCAATTCTTTTTACAAGTATCTTCTCTTGAGGCCTTTTATATATTTAAATCTGTATCTTTCGTAATGTTTATTAACTGACCTCAGCGTTCCAAATCAATAATGAAAATTGGAAGAAAATTATAAGATGGCAACGAACGAGCAGACGACAATGGTGAAAACAACAGGGATGTAAACAGAGTCCAAACTAACTTTAAGGCCTGAGGAAGATAGTAGTAAACTATCGAAAATTCGCTAGACAGTGTGAGTGTCTTCTGTTGTGAAAGTGTGCGTTTTTCTGGTGACTTTTGTTCGTTTAAAATTATAAGTTTATTTTCTAGACATTATCTCTGTAAACAAGCAAATAAATGATAACTACGAATAACCACAGAAAGTAGTGGAGAGTACAACCAACCTCAAAATCGAACAGCAGATGAACAGTTCAAACGAAAAAAAGCCTTTGGTGTAGCAGCCTGATGAAGACAGTCGAGCTGAGCTCCTCCGACCCCAATAAATCCTAACTGTCGAAAATTTGCGTGGATATTGTGCCGACGATTATCTAGTGTAAACAAAACATGCGTAAAAAAAATGTGATCTAAATTAAAAAAATTTAAATTTTCCCGATTTTTATCCACCCTGCTTTCGGCGAAAGGGATCCGCACGAGGACCCGATACGGTGTGGACTAGTAACATGGGACCACAACCTACCGTAATGAGAATTTATTCCTAAAATCAGGAACCATCATTAGAAGCCGAGTCCCGAGCAAGTGATTGGTTCTGTGAAAGGGGACAGAATCATGCAAGGAAGCTGACACCGCCAACTGTCTGTGCTGAATTAATCAAAGATGGAATTCGATCGAGCCAACAAATAATTAGTCACACCATAGTTTTAATAAAATAAGAAAAGCAGAGGGCCTGACCAATCAATCGTTTGCGCATATCAAATAGGCATTCAGTAACGCACTGTCCAACATCTCGGCAGGATCAATGCTCAACAAAGCTCACAATAGCAATAACAGTTGCTAAATACACCAATTTTCTACGCGAGCCAGCCTGAAACAATGCAGAGAGCATAAGGAATAATATCAAACCCCCATCTCGTACACAGCAGACAGCATTGCCTCTGCTCAACACAGAGCATATGAGCAACCATATTCTCGACAGGATCAGTGTGAATGAAGATTTTAACGCAACGACAGTTGCCAAATCAGTAATTCCGCATGCGAACAGGCACGCAGACTGGCATACAACAAACTCTCTCTAAATTCAAACTTGTTCTAAGAGATGTAAACACCCAAGGAACAAAAAGGATGATACCAAAGTCCTTCTCATATTCAGTGGGTAACACTGACTCCTTAACCCCTAAAAAGTGAACAAGTGGTGCCTAATTCTGTACTAATGCAACCCAAACGGAATTTCCATGGATAGCCGCATGTCATGTCCTCTAGCAATGCCAGGAGAGGGAAGTTAGACCCGGATTAGGGGCAAATGGCATCTGCGCAGCAGCAGATGGTTGCCAGATTGCTTACAAAAGACTAACCATTGTGACCTTGCAGCAACACGGGCATGTGGCTGCCTGCATACAGAACAGGAAAGTCAAGAGACTGAACCAATCCGGGCACTTGGTTGTCCGATCGGCCCGAAACATCTCATGCGCTCGGAACCCAATGCCTACCGGGATTAATGTCTGCCCGTGGAAACCTCGCAGCATACAACAGAATCACCAACTAAATATAAATAAATAAATCGTGACGTAGATCATTGCTGGCAAGAGGTTAAACGATACATGTCATCCGTCAGACGCCTAATATCACACTCGGGATCTCCCCCCAGTAACGTTATGAAAATATCCTAATGGATACATGGTATAGTAACGGGGCAAGGGTCTAAAAACTGGCTCATACAACGAAGGTGGTCATCACGACGTGCACAGGCCTCCGAGAGGGCAGGGGCAACTTACGCTTTTTCTGGGGAGCTTTCTTTTTTGATGTTTTTACCCATTTCTGCCCCTGCATGCACCCCTTTCTTACATTTTACCCTTTTCTGCCCTTCTTTGCATCACTTTCTTAGCCATTTTTTGCACCTTTTTTTCCTTTTTTTGGTCCTTTTGCACCACCGCTACAGTAAATATCGGCCATTTGCCGTGAAGGCAGGGTGTTCTACTCCCTGACCTTTTATATTCTTCTTTGATGCAATAAATTTCTCATTCATTCATTCAAGGTTCTGTTATCGCTAATATAAATGAACAAAAGTTAAAGGTCACTAGCACCATTTGATAGCAGGTAGTATCCGTCTGTTCGGACACTGTTAGACTGCTACTACTAACCGGAGTGGCTGGACCGGTGAGCAGAGAGGGCCACTCCGTGTTATATTGTTATAATGCCTTCGAGCACTATGATTAAATAAACATTCTGTCAGACACGTAATATAGCAGTTGAATGATGGCCATGTGTGCACGGTCCATCCCCACCCCCGGAGAGGATGGCCCGTAGCCAGCATAAGTTCTAAAAGCTTCATAAATGAAGACTGGTTACCCAACTTCATACACCAATGCACAGTGTTGTCATTCACTCCCCCCGTCTTTTTAATAAAATCACCATAACGCCTACTAGCAACACAATGAAAGAAGACAAATACAAAGTTTTCGTACACAGTTCACTGATGCCATGCGAGTACCAGTAGGAAAAGACCATGTCGTTGGTATGATACACAGCAGTTGATGATGGCAACATGTGCACCCACTACGCTCACCCCGGAAGAGTGGGCCTGCATAGCCGGAACGGTAGTACAGAGATGAATGTTCATCGGCCATGCCCGTCGATGTACTTGGGTATACAAAGCAAGGATGTAAAACAAGCGATGCGTCTGATATTGCAAAATGCCGGTGGCAACAGTCGGTGAAGATTCCAAACAAACTTTCACAGGGGGCCGTCAAGAGTAGAAATTGCAGCTATAATGGTAAGGCATGCTTATCACCAGCAGCCAGCAGCAACAGCTCTTTGGGGTTGGCTGTGTCACATCGGGCATGGCACAATAACAACCACCGAATTAAGCCACTCAAAAATTATTTCAAGAAATCTTCCAAATGAGTAATGAGAACTAAGAACTGATTAACAGTGACTTCAAAAACAACGTAAAAAAAGTATCCAGAAATTCAACTTGGACAACTGGAAAAAAAAAACTTTTTTGGCAGGCAGAAACAACAAATATGCCACAAAACAAATGAATTTCACTTCCTATAGCTGGACTTTTATTGGATGCCGATTGTTGGACCAACCAAGCTAGAAAAAGTAGAGTGAATGGAAAAAAGGTGCACCAGACCCTTGCAGGGTTGCACTAAGGGCACGACAGCAGCACATTTTTTAATTTTTTTTTTTTTAACAAGGTTGAGCTTGATATGTGCTAAGGGTATTGAAGGCAAGCTATGTTTAAAATGAAAACTGGCTCACAAACAGGCTTTTCAATCCCTGTAAATGGAAGAAAAAAAGTTTTAAACACGCATCCATCAAAGAGTTCCAGCCACGACATCAACCTTGAAAAAGAGTGGTCTAGTTCGAAGGCTTCGCCTCTTCTCATTGATTGACACACGAGAGGAGCTACAGGGAGGAAGTTAATCTTAATCTGAATGTAGCAGGGACGCATGACAGCACACACGACTAAAATTTGTAATGCTAACTGTACGTTAAACTATTGCAGGTGGTTTCCGAAGTAGAGTACGCTAGAAATACAAACGAAACGGTACACTGATACTGCTCCAAAATACACATGAAGCACTTATTTATTTTAAACGTGCACACATTCATAAAATCACAAGAAAAATACTTAAACTTTTACATTTTACAGGGACTTCTTGAGAGCTATTAGTGCCAGACTTCCACAGCACCACGATCCCGCTCTGGACTTTTTCCGTCCATATTGAGAACTGTTGATACGCCCTATTTCATCTGCCACACTGCCCCGCAACTGCATGAGATGACGAATGTCCACTGTAGCAAGAAATGACAAGTGAAAAAGACAACACCTCATGCTCGAAGGCCTAGAGAAACAGAAGTAATCTGCGCAGTTAATAGCATGAATAATCATCAAATAAGTCTTATGGAACAGTTTGATGCAACTTTGTTTTGTGGGATGCTGCAACAAATTTTATTAAGCATTTATACTCTTTGAGGGATCATACTTATTTTATGTAAATATCTGCACAATTTAAACCAAACCAACGGAAGCTCAATTTATGTTTTAAACAGAAATAAAAATGAGTAAGGAAACCTCCCACATCAAATTGCATAGAAATGTAATTCGTCGTGTTTTTTCGTTGATGTTTTTCTTCTGATGATGGTGAACGTTTATTGATTCACCGAAAATTCAAGTGGATATTACGATTCCATAAGTTTGTGGTAAAATGTCCTTTTTGATGCCTTTCGTTAGCCACGGTAAATGCTGCTTGCCAGTTTCTGCAGTAGCATAAAAAATGTGAACATGCTGCAAAAGCATTAACCAAGGGAAATGAATCGTATTTTCGTTGCACATAACCAGAGCTTTTGAAAATAACCTTTCCTCTACATTCTTCACACATATGTCCAGGATTAATAATCGTTCTTCAAAGAGCATCCCACTCCAAAGCACAGTCGGAACTAATCCAACAGAAGTTATCAAAAAAATTACTAGCAGACGATTGTGATAAGATGTATTGCTTTTTCGTTTTTTTTTCTGTATTAATTTTGGTCTGAAGAAGGTGATAGGACTCGCCGAAGT
Organism: Lithobius niger; assembly: GCA_023313725.1. Lineage (NCBI taxonomy): Eukaryota > Metazoa > Arthropoda > Chilopoda > Lithobiomorpha > Lithobiidae > Lithobius > Lithobius niger. Next base: position 60,924 of record JAHWFP010024809.1, read on the forward strand.
GTTTTGCTATGGTGGGAAAGTGTATTTTGGATTTTATAAAAGTTACTAACTAGTAGCTGTTCGTGACTCTCACAACGCCTGAATTGATCATTAATGTCCATCACAGAGGAGTGCAGCAAAGGTAGAGAATTTTAACACTGTACAAAAATACTTACTTTCAATAATAATAATAGCCAAAATCGCTTATTTTATGCTTTTCATTGTCCACAATAAAATAATTAAATTATTTTTAAATAATCTAGTACCATCTAATAACACGGGCAGGCCGCCATTACGTCATAACGCTTATGAACCATTGGATTCAGCGAAAACGCAGAGGCGGGTGGGTTCGACTGAAGGTAAGTATATTAGGATAGTAAAAACTAATTTTAAACAGTGTTAAAATTCTGTTTCTTCCTCTCTGCAAAATACTTCCCCTTCAGTAATAATAGCCAAATTTGTCCCGTAGGATGGGGGGGGGGGTGTTCAGGCAGTACCCAATGCTAGAATTATGGTGTCAAACCATTTATTTAATAAGAAAGGTACCCAACTTAAAATGGTAACGAATTTCTCCAATTTCCAGTTGAAATTAACTCAATTACAATTTTTAATTGACAATTTCAATATGCAATCAGTAATGTCAATATGCAATTAACTGAGTACCAACATGCAATTAACTCATTGATATGCAATTAACTGAGCAACAATATGCACTTAACTCGGTGCTAATTTTATTCCCAGCCATTAACCGCTCTTTTTCATGTTTTCCACCATTTCAGCTACTGGTGTCTCGAAGGTATGGCTTATGAAAGTGTTCTCATGAAGCACAGGCAGCAACTACTTCATCTAATAGAGTGTCTCTTCCGTATGCCCAAGAAGTTGCTAAGATTTGTATACTCGTGAGCCAGCACCTCATTAGGTAAAATGTTGCTCTAAGTTCATAGGCACGCCTAATGACTTCACAAATCCATTTCCCTAATTAGAATGGGATCACTTACCGTGGAATTACTTCACCTGAGACCTGAAGAAACAGGGGAGAAGAAACAAGCAATTTCGGAGAGAGGATTTTTGTTGTTGGTGGGAGTTGGGTTCTTTCCAGATAGTGTCGGAGAGCCCTGAATAGACATTGAATGTCTTCGTACCCTTCAGGACCAACCATGGGACCTAGAGCTGTAATAGACAGAGGTTTTGGAGCTATGTTTGGGTTGAGGTGCTACGCACTGAATTGAGCAGGGAAAGTGAGGGTGACCAAAGTCCAGCCTTTAGAGAAACGAAGATAATTGTCTCCTCTGAAAAAAGCCGCCAATTCACTTTGACGTGCAGCTGATGTAAGTGCAAGAAGGAAGAGTGTCTTTTGAGTGAGGTGAAGAATTGATGCCGAATGAAGCGGTTCATATGGAGATGCCGAAAGGCTTCCGAGAACAAGCCGAAGGTTCCATCTTGGAAAAAGTTGAGTCTTAGGATGTGCATTTACAAAGGCCAAGGTAGGTCTAGAAATAATCTTGCCATCCACAGCTGGACAGTTTCCGATGCAAGTGAGTACAGAATTTATAGCATATCTGTATCCTTTGATTGCAGTCGATGAAAGTTCTTTGCTGACCTGATCTTCAAGAAAGGATGCCAATGAGTAGATGGAAGGGTTGCAAGGGTCGAAATTGTTATAAGTGCAATCCGTACCATGTTTTCACTTGGTTTCCTAAATTTTGACGAGAGAATTGCGCCGGCAGTAACAGATGTTTTCTGACCGAGGAAGAGAATCCAATTGAGATGTCTTTAGAGTCTCCACCGTGAAGATGAAGAATATTGGGTTTAGGATGGTAAATTTTCCGTTTCTTGCGTTAGGAATGTTGGTACGGAGGGATAGGGGTCTTCCTTCCTCAGTTCATCATGTCTATGAACCATGATGCTGTTTTTCTTCCTGGAACTTTGAAATTTGTGCGTGTTGTGCAAGTTTATTAGGAATGTTTAAGACCTTTTGTAGTAGAACTCAAGATATTTTGAGAATGATGCAGCTGGCCACATTGGAGCAACCAGGATGAAGGAGCCTTGGGACGTTCGGATCTTTTTCCAAACTGATTGCTGGAGAGCGAAAGGAGGAAACGTGTAAACAAACATCCTACCTCAGGATATGCTAAGAGCGTAAGAGCGTAGGTTGCCTAGGATGTTGGGTCCGGAAATAGGGATACAAAATTTGGAAGTTGGTGATTGAACTTTGTGGCAAAAAGATCGATAAATGGCATTGCCCATTTTAAGAAAAGGGATTGGCAAATGATTGGATCTAGTTTCCATTCTGTAGTCGGAGTCTCCTCCTTTCTTGATAGTTCGTCTGCACATACGTTGAGCATCCCCGCAATGGGTCTGGGTTGAAGCGTCACATGAAGAGCCGTGCAAAATTTGAAGAAGCAAGATGTTTCATCCATCAGGGAAAGAGAATGGGTTCCTCATGCTCCCAATACGTAAACAACTGCTGTAGTGCTGTCTGACTTTACGGTCACAAATTTCTCCTGAAGAAGATGGCTGCAAGATGAGATTACAAGATGAATGGCTCGAAGCTCAAGAACATTGATGTGAAGAGAATGTTCTTTCTCTTGCCAGATCCCTGATGTAGAGGCCCTCCAGGTGGGCTCCCCATCCTGTTGTTGATGCATCCGTGAACAGAAGGATGTCTAGGATTGACTTATGAATCGGAACTCCCTCCTGAAGGTTTGATGGTGTCATCCACCAAGACAGGTTTTGGATTGGAAGGTTGTGAAGTGGAACCAGGTCAGTCCAAGCAGACTTTGGATGCTATTCTTTTTTTCTGAACCAATGAATTGGAGATCTACAGGCTTCTTGAGGAATTAATTTGGTGTTCTGAATCGACGAGGCCGATAGAGATGCAAGCTTTAAAGCAGCGATCGTCTTCTTTTGAAATGAAATTTTTCTGAGAGAATTGAAGTTCGAAGATCCTTCAACAAACATTTAGTTTTACGGTTAACATATACGCAATAAGCTTTCGACTGTTAACGTATACGCAATTTAACTTTTGATTCATTCTTTTCACCGTGTCTGTGCTTTGAAAGCTTTGCCCACGTCGGTGACATTAGCGAGCGTGATCGTTTCAGTTTCTAAGTCTTTTTCCACTTATTTTGCCTCCTTTACAACGTCAGTTCAAAGGAGGGAATCATGTAGCGGCGGCTGCTACAACAGAAGGTGCTAGCAGGGCCGACAATCCTTGTGATAGAGTTGTGAGGTTTTTAGCTGACTTTTCGTTACTGTTACGTTGACTTTTATATCAAGCATAACGTGACCTTACGATTATCTAGTAATCAAGTGTCTAAAAGCCTGGGCTAATCTAAAGCTGGCTAAATCTGGTACTAAGCTGCCAGCACGACTGGTAGATGCTTTACAAGCTACAGTGAGCTTAATAACTAATCTTTCCAAAATTAAGTATGAACTCCAGCTCTGTAATCCTTAGAGTCTCTGTAGCGGCGCTTATGTTTCAGGTGCTTGTAGCCTGGCACAGACATCAGGTGCACTCTTCTAGCGATTTTAAAGTAGCTTAAGTAGCTGTTTTTACTTTTGTGGAAAATAGCCTGCTCTCTAGTGGCCCGGTGTTGGGGGTAAGGAACTCTAATGCCTGAGCATTCAAAATCTAACTATGATAATCAAATATCTATCAACGCTAACAGTACCAGGTGAGTTTAATAGCATTTATGGTTTTAAGGGCAGTTAAATTGTCTAACCTTAAAACTAGCTACTAATCAAGCAAGTAAACTTCTGGCATTTCAACTCTTGGTTTTAATAACATGTTTCAAAATAGACTGTTACAGAGTAGAACAACTAGTTTACAAAAATGAGTTTCAATGAAACTTCAACGACTGAATAAGTTTAAATTAAATAAACTTCAACTGGATCTACATTACCACCTGCAAGCTCTATTGAGTTAACATAAAAAATGTCAAAGTTGGGTGTTCTTTTCTTAGAACGTTACATAAAAAAAAAGTATCTTTAGTAATCAGTTACACTCTGCTACCTGCAAGGCGTAACTACTTCAGTAATAACTTGCATAGTATTAGTGAAGATTTTAGATTAACACCGAGGTTACAATAAAAGGAAATTTGAATTAAATAACCCTGTAATTAAATAATTACAAAGCTGGGTTTTTTTGAAAGAGTCCCGTGCAATTCTTAAGTATGCAGGGAGGTTTGGTCTGAAATACCGATGGCCCTAACTCCCTACATATCGCAAGAATTGTCGAAGTCGATTTAAAAATTAAAATCTAAAAATCAAAATTTTCAAATTAAGGTTTAAACTAGTCTACTAAGTCCATAGCACTGTTTCTACCTTCTGCCCGGCAAGACCGTGGACAGGCATCCCGACCCCCTGACATGGCGCAGTGACTGTTAGCGATCGTCAGTGAGCTAGGCTATAGAATGCTGGCTGTGCCTTGGTTATAATATAGGTATAGACCGGCTCCAACTACTCATGGAGACCGACTCATGGAGCGCAGACCACGAGGAATGCTATTACATTGGAACTGTGGGTTGCAAGGTGGGTTGAGCCTGTTGGCAACGTGATTGACAGGCAATGCGCAGACGGCCAAGGGAAGTAGGCCTTGCTGATTCGCTGAAAGGTTTGCAGCTTGAAAATACTACCTTCTGATTGACTTAGAGCCGTTTGAAAGTGGCAGAGCTGACTGTTTGTATGTGCGGTAGTAGAAAAAGAAGCCAGCGCTATTTTACACTGAATGAATGGAAATGCATTTTGAATGCTAATGAATTTCCTATTTCCAACTGACTGTTATATATACAATATGGTGTTTAATGGGAGCAGTCACTTTCATTGCTTTGGGAATGCTGTCAGGGATCTTTGTGAGATGGATTAAATACAAATTTATTTACCGTATTTACAAAAATTCATTTACCGGAAGGTTGCTAAAATAAAAAGCATTAAATGTCATTTTTATAATAAAGGTTAAACACACAGCTATAGTTGTTACTAGGTTTTTAGTAATTTACCCCCCCCCCCCCATGAATCTGAAGCAGTTAAGCTATGATGGTAGGAATTTTCATAACGAAGTGCTGCAGCAAATGGAAATAAAAGTCGCATGCATAGAAAAAGACCAAAATACCAGGGCCTGCACCCAGTTGAGTTGAGTTTTTGTTTGCCTATACAAAAATATACATTCCCTTATGTTATAGCAGTTTTCCCCTTCTGGAGCTCTTATTCCCTAGCTTGAAAGTTGTCTTCCCTGCCGGTTTCGTAACCACTGCACATGTCCGGAACTGGGTTCGCCTATATAAGCGGAACGCAGCGGACCACAGTTATCTTTCTTCCTACCCTACCTAGTTCATCCGAGGGGAGGCAGGGTTGAATGTTAAGGTAATATATCTTTTCGTATAGGCAATTAAAAACTAAAATCAACCAGGTGCAGGCCTTGGTATTTTAGTCTTTTTATTGCCACGAAAATATACATTACCTTATTTTACATTAGCAGACTTCGTCACAGTGGCGGCGGGCTAGGTTCAGGAGACCCGCGTTACGAGCCGCGCCCCCAAGGAACGTATCCTGGTGAAGACAACTGATAGTGTCATAACCCATAGCTTCGGGAACCACAGTCCCATGACGCGGATCCAGTGCGGGCGATGTGAAACTGAATGGGATGACAAATACTAACGGCCCCTCACCGTGGGGCAAGGTAAGAGATTTATGCTTAAAAAATGAAACCCTCTTACCCTGGTGCGTGAAGTAATTTCAACGGGAGGTGAAGCGTAGTCGCAATAGTAGCCTGAAGCGGAATGGCAATTGCTGATTCGTGTCAGGGTCGAGCAGGAAAGTCCCACTAGTGGCTGTTGTAGTAGAAGAAAGACACAAACCGCAGTATGCGGAATCGGAACATAATCGAAGCATAAGCCAGGAGTGAATGCAGCCAGGAGGGTGACACGCATCATTAGGAGAATGACATGGCGATTAGGTGTAGGCAGCAACTTGGGTCAAAGGCTTGAAACAGGAACACAAGAGGAATCATCTGCACGGCAGGGTGGCACGCCAGGCTGGCACATACACAAGGGAGCAAAGCGCCGATACACGCCGCAGGAATGTATGTGGGAAAGACGTCCCAAAGAGCGGTCCGGAACAGGAACGGTAGTGGTGATGGCCCAGACTTTGACGGGGCCCAAGCCAGGCGTAAGAAGGCAGATATGGGCCTGGAGGACACGATGGGTGCGTAAGAAAGGAACCGGACACGCAGCGAAGTAGGACTGCACAGTAGGTGACGATTCCTAAATTGTGTGTAGTAGTATGCCTGCCAGGTAGCAGCAGAAGGGAGGGAAGGGGAGCCGAAAATGGCCCTGACAGGCCGGACGAGACGTCTGAAGAGGTGGTGTTGGCTCGCAGAGAGGTCTGCTGGGTCGGAATCGTGCACAGCAGAACTCACCAGGAAGAGAAAAGAAGGAATCGGCGAAACGCAGGACTGGGAAAGGGTCGTGTTGACCCGCAGTGAGAGAGTCCCACGCCGCAAGTTTCCGATCGTGTTGCGGAACGTGATGTGGAGACCAGGAGAAACAAGCATGTTATGGAGATGCACTGCGGAAGTGGGCATGGCCCGTAGGGTCGAAAGATTACTGGTTGTGGCACTGAGATCTGTGAGGTTTGATGAGATGGCTGCAACAAAGGCCAAAAGAAGGAAACTGTCGTCGCAATACCTTGTCGAGGATAGTCTCTGATGAGTAATAAATTACCGGCTCGTTGCGGAAGCAGAGAGAGCGTCGGAGGCGGTATGGGTGCAGGAATGGGTGATAATAGCACTAAGAGGCTTCAATCCAGAACGCAGGATGAAAGGAGCACCACAGGGACTGGCTTGGGCCTAGGGGAATGAGAAGGAATGGAGAACGAACCGTCGGTCCGGGTGCGGAAATGTGTGTCGTTCGTGTGTTGTGAGCGGAACTGACTGCAAACAAGACAGCACCGTAGTAGCTGTTCAGTCACTTAAAGGGAGTTGGATGATAAAGAGAAAGAACGCCCGCCTGGTGCCTGCTTCGTGGACTCCTCTCTGTTCTTCCTGGAACATATGACGAAGCAGAGGCAAAGACAGTTTGTTTCGTAAAAAGACTAAAATACCAGGGCCTGCACCTGGTTGATTTTAGTTTTTATTACCTAACTGAAAATATACATTACCTTTTTTATAGCAATTTCCCCCTTTTGAGCTTAAATTCCCTAGAAGTTTGAAGGTTGGCTTCCCTGCTGGACTCGTAATAGTTCTGCGCATGCTCAAGATTGGGTCAGTCTATATAAGCAGACTGCGCAAGCCGAACCTCATCATTTTCCCGAACCCAGAACCTAGTTCATGGTTTGGAGGCTGGGCAGGATGAAAGGTAATGTATATTTCAGTTAGGACTAAAATCAACCAGGTGCAGACCCTGGTATTTTAGTCTTTTTATAGCCGATGAACATATACATTACCTTTTTTATAGCAGACTTCGTCACCTAGGAGGAGGGCTAGGTTGGAGTATCCCGCATTATAAGCCAGTGCCCCCAAGAAACAAGTCCCGGCGAAGACAACCTTAGAGCCAAAGCCATACCCACAACGGAACATGATGATACCTAAGAGGTACGGAATCGAATGTATCGTACAAGTGGGAGGCCAAGGGTGCAAACTGTAAGGGAATAGTTCCTCAACGTGGATACAGGGGTTTACATAATAGTTTTGCAGTAAGGAGTCATACATCCTGCGGGGGACAAGGTAGAACAAGTAATATTTCGCAAGACCTGCTTACCTTGTTGGGAAGGAGAATTGACGAGACTTGAAGAATGGTACTACAAGGAATGAGAAGTTGGCGAAAGTACATAGTCCAGTGGTCGCTTAAGTGGCGGAGGGGCCAAGGGAACAGGTGCTTCGCGGGCACGAGAATGGAGACAGGTAGCAAGTTTATCGTACTATTGCAAAACTCGGAAACCAAAGACCGCTCCCCTGGCTCGCGAACGGCATGGAGAGCAGGGGGGGGGGGGGTCTCGGGAAGGTATCGCTGAATGGGGAGTAATTCCGTGGAACACAGGGATGAAATTAGGCGCGTCATCGTATTGCCATACTGAGTAGCTAGATATGGCAGATAAGAGTCGACGGGCTCGATACGAGTCGACGCGCTCGATACGAGTCGACGGGCTCGTTATGATCCTCATGGTGGTATCGTGGGGGAACCGGAATCGGTAAAGTCCACTGACATGAACGAGAGGAAGGTGCACATCAGAAGAGAGCATGGTGTAGAATGATAAAAGGCTGGAGTAACAAATTCCTATGGAAGGAATCGGAGGGTAACCGGGATCCAATGAAAGATTGAAAGTTGCTCAGGGATGGTCCATCATAGGATGATTGCTGTGTTATTTATAGTTTGATGAGAAGTTGGCGAAGGTACATAGTCCAGTGGTCGCTTAAGTGGCGGAGGGGCCAAGGGAACAGGTGCTTCGCGGGCACGAGAATGGAGACAGGTGGCAAGTTTATCGTACTATTGCAAAACTCGGAAACCAAAGACCACTTCCCTGGCTCGCGAACGGCATGGAGAGCAGGGGGGAGGGGGTCTCGGGAAGGTAGCGCTGAATGGGGAGTAATTCCATGGAACACAGGGATGAAATTGGGAGCGTCATCGTATTGCCATACTGAGTAGCTAGATATGGCAGGTGTGTGCTTGGATGAAGCATCTGTCCAAGTGAGGAGACGAGCTTCAGAAGCAAAAAGTGGGGGATCGGAAGTTGGAGAACCTTCAGATGATGCGGTAACCGAAGGGTCTAGAAACGTTGAGGGCAATGGCGAGGGCAGTGGCGTGGCGTGAGTCCCCGCAGCCCCCGCAGCGGCGGGAGGGCGCAGACATTGTTGGGCGCCATCGCGTCTTGCCGATTTTTTAATTAATTTTTTTTTTGATTTGATTAAAACTGAAAGTTTCCACCGTCGTAGACATATTGTCACAGTCTCTCTAGGCTGGCAGGCCAACAGAATTAAAGAAATTTGCAAGCAAAAGAGGTACTGGGGGCGGGGGAGGGGGAGGCACAAAATTGACTTAACAGGAGCTCCAATTCTCTTAATGAAATAAAAAAAACATGCATCATTAGCGCTACAAATACTACTCCAAAAACGAATCAAGGTTGTAAACCGCAAAATAAAGGTGTAAATACCTAAAACAAGGCCCATATTTTTTCTGTAGGTGGTGGTGGTGGAATTACGCTTGCAACCCCCCCCCTCCCACCCCCCAAGATTTGCTGACATTGGCCCAGTCCTGGACTGTGCAACTGGAAAACTACCTTATTTTCAGAATTGGGCAACTCTTGCTGTGTTGTTATGTTAGTTTGGTGATGAAATTTCTTTTTTACTTTTTATTTTCTGGGTGGGGAGCACTTTGACCATTCGCAGGGGGGCGCACACCAAGCTAGCTGCGCCACTGGGCGAGGGAGCGCTTTCATGTAACGTGGCAATTGAGGGAGATGGTTCCTGCGACGAAGAGGAGGGAACTGTAGGGGATCGGAACTGTGAAGTCGATGGAGCATTAAGCAAGCGCCGAGTACGTGATCGCGCACAATAGTATGCCCTCCACGGAGGGGATGTTGGGATCGGCGATACCCATTGATGATTATTTTTTAGTAAGGCGTAATTGATATGCGAAGTGTGATATTTCCTTCGCATGAGTTCAAGTTCATTGCTATAGGCCTAGTTAGTGGCTCTAAGTACGGAGTTCTCGGCTCGGACCTCTTCTGTGGCAGTAGCTGAAGCTTGAAGTATGGGAAGTGTGGCTGTTGACGCACGGAGAGAAGAGAGTTCTGCTGCAAAACGTTCATTGAAGGATAAAACAAAACTGATGTTGAAATCTAAGTTTTCTTGCTCACGTGCTGAAAGATGGACGCCACGGAGTAGAGCTTCCCGCAGGATCGCAGCCGATGGCAGGGTGCAGCAGGCGGCGAGGAAGGTAATAAGGGCGCCGTAGCAGGTGGGACCGCTTAAGGGGTGGTGACAGGATGGTTGGAGACCAATGAGGATGGAGGAATCGTGAGACGTACTTGTTTAAGGACCAACAATTTGCGAGGAGCTAAAGGTGTCATAACTTTCTTATACGTGCTGGTTTAGGTGGAAGTCCCGACACACCGCTGGACCCTGGAACAGTGGAAATCGCATCAGTGGATGGAAATGATGGCTGAACAGGCTGGCGAGTCTCGGGCAGCACAGAAGGAGGGTTCGTAGGCGAGGTTTGTGCAAGTTGAAGAGCTCTCTTTTGAGTCGCTCTAATGGAACGGTGACGTGGATGTTTTTCGTTTTCTCCAAATGGCGATCCACTTCATTGGGGAAATAGTAATGCAGATCTTACACCTCTTTTGCTCTCCATCACATTCACGGTGCTTCTGGCAGCAAGGGTGCGGATCATAGCTTTGCCAGAAAATCCAAGGCAGCAACAGGGTTTAGGCGAAGGCACATACCGGGGGCAGTGGTTCCTCCGATGATGAAGAATCGGACATGGCGTGTTGCAACGAAGCGGAAGTGATACTGCGAAGCACGGGAAAGAGACAAAGCGCCAGCGGACTGAGTACCCCTGGTGGCGACAGTAAGAGTCAGCGCAAGGGGCAATCGGTAATCGTAGGTGAAGCATGTGAAGATGGATGCTGGCAAGAATGGGATCGAGCAGGTAGATTGTTGCGTGAAGCGGATAGCTCAGTGGCGCTGTGGTTATGCAGGGGTAGAAATGTTAGAGAAGGCTATAAATATGTGGAATGCCTCATGAGTTCACGTGTTATCCTTGTGACAGGGATCATGCTAATCATCTTCTGTGTCGTTCCATCGGTAATATTTGTATCGGCCAAAGTTGGTGCTTGGCAGAAGCGAGGTGTAGAAATGATAATACGTTTGGCAATCAGGCCGAACCGGGACGTGAGAGTGGGTCCCATGAAAGCTGGAAACCACATTGAGAGACCGGGAACCGGGAATCATGATGGCAGAGTAAGCAAACATAAGAGAAAATTTTGTTGCGTGGTTCGAATGCATAAGTATATTATTCTAGGCGTAATCACAAGGTGGGAATTGAAGAGCGGGGGGGGGGGAACCACTGCTTAGTTGAGAGGCTCATGATCTGCTGGGAGTTCGAAGATCTTAACAGAGTTGGAAGCCATTTGTGTCAGGAGATGCGGATCATGGGAGGTGCATTGGAGACTCATCTTTGGAAGTGTCTATTGCGTTAGGTATGTAATGGCAATTGGAGAGGTAATCGGGAACCGAGTTCTTCACCTTCGGAGCGATGTAAACAGTGCGTGTCGTGGACAAGAAAGTTGCAAGGGCTATCCAGACGTAGGATAGCGCCGTAGAAAAGAGGAAATTCGTGGTGAATCTAGTGGGATGCTTGGAGGAACGTAGGAGAAGCAATGGGAAATGATGGACCAGAATGATGTTGAAGGGTCAAGACGAGGATGGTAACCAGGAATCAAAGGCAAGAAGGGCATAAACGTGGTTCCGAACAGTCAAGACTTAGTAGGGTCATTGGACTTGTCCCCCCGCATGGTCTCATGTTATGTTTCGTTTTAAGGTTTTTTTTTTTTGGGGGGGGGGTTAATAAAAATCCCAACTTGGGATGGTACATTACAGAGGAAGGGGAGGAGACTGTGGCATAGGGGGAGTGATGCTGTCGGTGCAGGATGAAGACGGACAGCAGTCTGAGGACAAATGAGAAGAAGCAGAGGAGGAAGGCAAAATCAATTTCTTGAGGTTCTGCGATGACGAAAGTCGTTGGATACCAGCAATCGGTTTGCAGGAGCGGACGAGATGAGGGGATCGAGGTCCGAGTGGCAAAAATGGAAGAGGGTCCGATCCCCCAGAAGAGTGTACGTGATGTCAAATTCGTTGTCCCAGACTTCTGAACAGAGCAGGTAGTCATCGACAACCGGGATTAAAGGATCGGGGTTAAGCTGTGAGCCAGAAGCAACAAGCAATAGGCAAACTGGAAGGCTTGCAGAACGTACGCTTGAAAACAGGAAAGGGAACCGGCAAAGAGTTCAAGCACGGTGGGCTAAATCTGGGCGAGCGTGGAGAGGAGGATCCGAGAGGGACCGAGGTAAGCGGCGAAGGTAGGATCGGTGGAGCAGGAGATCGTGGTGATTGACTAAGACGAAAGATGGAGGAGAACGGTAGGAGGCTAGGCCACGGGGCCGGAAAGCCCCCCTATTCCCTTCCAAGGAAAAAGCAGTTACCAACTGTGGAAAAATAGACGACGGAGGATCGCGGGGTGGACGCAGAATGGCAACGCGTGTCGAAGGATTCAGTCTGGATCAACGCGTGTCGAAGGATTCAGTCTGGATCAACGCGGCGCAGATCGAGAAATATAAATACGGCGAATCGGTAGGGAACCCGATGGGTGGTAATCGTTGGGAGTCCGAAAGGAATGGATCGGGAAACCGGCTTGGCCGCAGGAGCACTTGGATCGGTGAGGGTCGCACAAGCGCTGCTGACGACAGGAGAGGCAATCGGGGAACCGGCAATCGACGCATCCATTGTGCTGGAAGGGAATCGGGTAAACGACGGCACGTCGCGTTCCTCTTGTATCTTCGGGAATTGTATGCTCGAGGGTGTTCACGCTAGCGTGAGCGCCCTCGGAGAAATGATGAGGTTTGGCTTGCACAGTCTGCTTATATAGACTGACCCAAGCTTGCGCATGCGCAGAATTATAATGAGTCCGGCAGGGAAGCCAACCTTCAAACTTCTAGGGAATTTAAGCTCAAAAGGGGGAAAACTGCTACAAAAAACGAGAATTTTAACAGGTTAAAATTGGTTTTTACTATCATAAAAATACTTATCTTCGGTACTCTCGCTAAATTCGCATAATTTTGCTTTTCCCAT
>JAHWFP010024810.1:5086-18156 GCA_023313725.1 Lithobius niger
GAAGCGGTGTAAGCTAAAGCATGTTATGGTCCCTATTTCTGGTTCATGAAAGAGTACGTTTGCAACATATTTTCAAATTTGGACAGTTTTAGTCATTCTTCAATCTTGACTTGTTTCATAAAAACGTAATTCTTTTTTTTTTTAACATTTTTTTTGTGCTAAAATTAATCCATTGCAGTTTAAAAAATGATTTTGAATAAATATCAAACGTATGTCAAGCTAACCTAACCTAACCTAACCTAACCTAACCTAACCTAACCTAACCCGGGATAATTAAGTTTGTGTGAAGTTTTGTTGTTTACCTTTTAGATGGCAAAAACCTCGTGGAATTATTAACAAGTTTTATTTTGGAAAGATTAATTGATATTTCTGCACTAACTATGATAGACTTTTAATTCACGGTTACGGTAGTGAAACAGAACAAAAGGGACTAGGGGCTGCGATCGAATAAGGGCCAACTCATTTTTCAATTTTGCCAATTATGCCCGATTTTCGCATAAAACGATTCACGACTTTAAACGATGACTACTATGCAAAACAATCTTTGGCAGGTTCTGTTTCCTACAATTTTTTTTTTTTGCAGATGTTTTCTAGGCTACAGGTTTTCTACCCTTTTCTACAGATTTTTTGGTTTTGTTTTCTGCAGAATTAAGAAGACTCTTTTTAAAGTCTCCTTTTAAGATTGGTTGACTACCAACTTACAACGATAAAACGGCAAACTCATTGTTTAGTTTTGCCAACGGCACGATTTTCACCAAGTAGGCTAAACTGAAACTACCATTTCAATCGGGACAGAAAAACTTGATGTGAATCCCTAGTCAGTTTTGTTGATGAACTTCAGTTGACGTTTCTGCATCAATTATAAGACGCAATTTTAAATCTTGGCAGTGGTGGGCTATAGAAGAGCCATTTCAATTTTCAGTTTTGCTAAAAAGTACGCAATGTTTCGCAAATTTGGGTGGGGTTATCTTGGGTAGGGTTATCCCCCCCCCAAAAAAAAGGGGCACTGTAGAGAGAAACAGAATGGCGTCATATCGAAGCCGATGCTGTGAAGAGTGATTTCTTAGACCTAAAACGCGCGTTTTTTGTTGTTGGAGAAAACAACGTTATTTTAAGCCTAAGAAATCCGCTCTTCCGTTGTTTTTCCCTTAATCTGTATGTAGTGCACCTTGTAGTTACACCCTCCAAAACCCATACTGGTGCCAATATGGCGGTAAATGTCACTCATTGGTCTATATAGCAATCTGGGGTGGGAGCGATCCATTGCAATAATATTCAAGCTTGGCGCCGAGCAGTTATCTAAACAACTCCAGCGCTCTTGCAGCTAGCAGTTGTAAGGGAGCGTTTATGCAACGGGTCGCCTTTGCATTCTCGCAGCTAGAATTTAATCGCGATGGTAAGGTGTTATTGTCATGGTAACAACTCTCCCTGGGTTAGTTGTATCCGGCATTATTTCAGTAAACGCTTGCAGTCGCATAATCCGTTACAACATGAAAAAGAATTCTTCTTGATGAAACAATTTTCCCATTCGCCTCCGAGCTCTGATTGTATTCGTTTCGAGGCGCGAGATTGCAAAGGCGAGTCCTTGCGTAAACGGCAACGACAATTTTCTCGCTCACTAGCTTTTACTTGGTTATTATAATAAATCTGCTGACTGCTTCTCACCTTAGAGAATGCGGCTTTCGAGTAGTGTATACACGTAGTAACCATGGCAACAACGCGGACGCAGATCCTCTTCCTTGTGCCTTGCGACACGACGTACGAAACGTGCAACATGACACCGTCGATTTATGACGACAAGAAAACAATTTTTTTTCTGCATATTTCTGAATACCATCATTCGATGGTTTGTCTTTGATTCGATAACCCCGAAATGGACGCCATGTTGGATTTTCAATTCTTGCTGCGGAAAGCTATTTTATTCTATCTCGACAAATTGATCATAAACAGAGAAATTTACTCATGTACAGTCTTTTTTTTTTGAGGGGGGGAGGTGGGGGGGGGGAAGCGGGAAAGACCATAAACACAATTCACCGTCATTATTTGCCATCACTTAACTCCTTCAGAATACGCCTTTTTTTCTCAGAAAGATCACTATTGCACTGCATGCTGATTAAGACGTAGATTGACGGCCATATTGTTTCGCCTGTCGACTAAAGACGGTCACGAAATGGGGCCTTTTGTCGAAAAGAACAAAAGAAAACTTTGCAGGAAAAATTCAATATTCTTGTAGTTCATTTTCGTATTTATTTATTTTTTGCTCGCCAGGTTGTGTGTGCGTCGGGGCAAAATTACTTTCCGTTTCCCATCATGCCATGAATTTAAGGTTGTGCCAGTGCCTCCTTTGTCTTTCTATCTCTAAATCTCTCTTTCTATCTTCCCCTCCCTCGCAATGGTAGGTGGGTGTTAATTAATAGTGAATGAGCCATGAACGTGCAGGTTTGCTTTTTAGTAGGCAGTTGGCCGGTCACGCTCGAGGCAGGCGTTGGCCAACATGGCGTGCCCTCTCTGACCATAAACCCCTCCTCCCTCCCTCCCTTCCTCCCCTCCCAAGTCGTGCAAGACACACGTACTTTGCTGGTTGATGATCAAATTGGACGAGCAAGATGGATGTGGAGGGTGTTTCTCGTATGCGGCCCAAACACAAAAGGAAATTTAACCACTGTGTTTTCGTGTTTATTACTGTTGTTCTGGGGCGATTTTTTTAAACCCAACTTCCACCTCCTCAACAATTTCGTTGAAGTATTTTTGTTTGTGGAATGGAGACGCGTTTCGAAAAACGCAGTAAGTCGGAATCGTTGTTTTATTTACCATTTTTTTTGTCAACGTATCAAACGTGAGTTTTCATTGGTTAGAAGAAAATTAGGCCTTGGCTACACCATATTTCAAAATTTCCAACATTTCAAGTCTATTTAAAAGTAATAATAAATGCACGTATCGTATTTACAACGTCGACGTTTTCCCGCCTTTTTGTGTGTGTGTGTGTGTTTGTGAAGCGAAATGTACCATAAATGGAAAATGTACCATACGGAACCCTCACGAAGATCGTTCCTCTGCTTTCTAATCGTGCTTATAAAACTGGGACTTTTTTTTAAACAGTTGCGCACTTCTTTTTGCGTTTTTGTCAGTGTAAAAATGTACCATAGAGAACCCTCACGAAGATATAGTTACAACGTTGTGTTAGATCTTCCAGGATGGAGAATGGTGCGATGGAAAGGGGAAGGGGGGGTGGGGGAGGGCGATTGAGGATAGAGGAGTGAGGAATTAAAATTATTACGAAAAGTTACTTCAAAGACACTACTTTGCGTGGGTGAGTATTTGATGCCTTCACTGCGTAGCACGTTGTTTGCATCAATAACACATGAAACAAATACGTCTCAGTAGTGAGGGCACGTTCAAGTATTAAGTCCTCAAGAAGGGGACGATTGATGACGATTGATTGGTACGATTGATGACGAGGGGGAAGGGTTGATTACGTAAGCCTCGCTACCCCCGGCAAAACGAAATTAAAGGGTGGAAATGGTGTGCAAAAATAAAAGGTCAGAAAAACTGGGGGATACAGATAAAACACCCCCCTCTCAGGGAGGGGGGGGGGGTTGGGCAGTTGATGACGAGGGGAGGTCAAAATGGCCGATTTATTGATGATGCAATACTTGAACGCCCCCTGACCCAGGGTTCGTTGGTTCAAATCCCGGTCACGTCA
This sequence comes from Lithobius niger, assembly GCA_023313725.1. Taxonomy (NCBI): domain Eukaryota; kingdom Metazoa; phylum Arthropoda; class Chilopoda; order Lithobiomorpha; family Lithobiidae; genus Lithobius; species Lithobius niger. The sequence continues at coordinate 8,790 of JAHWFP010024810.1, forward strand.
TGTAAACGCTTACTGAATCTTAGCTAGTTTAGTGCATCACTTCTACTGCTGTGCTGGCTGAGGCTGCTTTACTCCTGCAACATATATGAACGCACGTTCAGTTTTACGAAACTCGTTTTTAGTCTTCTGTTCAACCGAAACTGTTGGGAGGACTACACAACGACTTTGTCCGTCCATGCGTCCGTCGGCTTTTTTCAGTGGCAGACAAGTGGACTTTAAAAAAAACGCGACAAATTAAAACATTATTGCTTCCTTATAGCTAATAGGGTTTTTCGACGTAACTCAATGAAATAATAACATTTGATCGTCGCATTTAACCACTACAGGAAGACACGCAACCGTAAAGACAAAAGGATTTCATTAACGACACACATCAGCTTCATTTAAATAGTCTCGACACCGTGTTGCATGGGCATAATTTCGAACCCAATTCTCCGTTAGTTGCTACTTACGAAATTAAAAAGGCAGGTAAAAATGAACCCTAAAAGCTGACTGTAGCGCCGAAATTCTAAAACTATAGGGCTAAAAAAAATTCTAAAACTGTAGGGCTAAAAGCTAACATATTTTTAACCGGCTATTGCAGTGGTTAGTACTTTTAGATTACATAATAGAGATCGCTGCTGCGTGAGGCGTGATAGAGGTGTGCGCCTCAACATTTTCGAAAGGGCAGAAGTGTACAGAGGTTGTTGTTTTTTTTTTCATACCAAATGGAGAAATGACGAATGTGCCAGAACTATAGGATTAGAGGGTTGAGATAACGTGGAAAGCAAACATGTTTTTTCTCACCTAACACGCCACCATATTGCACCGACTGAAATAAAACGCTCGTTTACAATGTAAACAACGGTCGGACTACCTGGCTGCCGGAAAGGTTTGAAGTGTATGTACTTGTCACGTGAGTGGTAGGTGGTGCCTGTTTTGGGTATAGTCTGATCTATTCCTTTGCATACCAACTAGTGAATCTGCCCATCGACCTCTTCCTCTCTACCGCACTCCCTCCCCTTTGCCAAACAAACAGGAGAGGTTGCTGTGGCAACACCGATGCTGCGATAGTGTCATCAGAAACAGAAATTGAGACATCCACAAACATACGTGATCAGGCAAGCGAAAAAGTTAAGCGGTCATTAATACCATACCTCTTTAGTACCGAGGCTATGGAAAAATGCGTTTTCTTCGCGTCAGTGGAATTCTTGTCGTTAAAACCGACAGTACGGTAAAAAAAAAATAGTTGTGACCAGTGGCGTCAAAATCGCTGTTATTTCGTATGGCGGCGCTAATTGCCGGTGTGCAGAAATGGAGGCCGTCGAGCTTCGCGCCGTCTGTTAACGATGGCGCCAACTAAAAGAAAATGAAACTGTTATAAGAACACACGTCTCACGTGTCCGGTTAGCCCATAATTATGCAATTACTCATTACACCGTGCTTGAAGTCTGGCCGACAGCTCTAGAAATCATGCCTTTCTTTCGGTCCATTCCCTCGCCGCGAGGGTGTTTTACTAGTTAGCGCCACCCATACACAGATGCCGTTGTAATAATAAATGATTATAATAAACACACGTGCGTAATAATTTTTAAAAAAAATATGATGAGAAAAACTCAAAAAGTGCAAACATAAATAATAAGCCTAGCACAGAACGGTACAGCATGTTGCCTGGTAGTGGAATCTGAATGATATTTTAAGAGGGTGCATTTCAGAGTATCTAGATGTTGAGAAGTCTTTTGTCGATAGTGATCCCAGCTCCAGATTTTGGTCGAGGTGGAGAGGGGTGCGGATCAGGTCCTTGATGGTGATGGCAATTCAAGGATTTTAGGGCATTTGAAGACTTTTATAGAACTCTTTGCTCATTTTTTTTTTATACCCATACCAACTTTTTTATTTTTTATTTTAAGGCTTTGTTGCGTGTAAATTAGGCTAGATTGAGGACTTGGGACCAGATTGGAATACAATTGGAATAATAACAAACAAACAAACAAATTAAAGCCTGGTTAATAATTGACCTTTAACGAAAACTGAACTTTTTATTGGTAACAGTTAATAATTAAGTAGAGTGCGTGACTTGTGAAGATGGCTATTATAAACTAAAACTTACGAAAAAGTCCAATGTGGGATTTTTTTTTTGTTAGTTTTTAATGTTTCGTGGCGGGTAGAATACTGCAATTCTGAAATTGTCAAATAATAATGAAAAAAAAACAGTAATAAATAAACAAACCATCGGCGCCATATGGAAACAACCTATAGTAACCTACCATAAACCAATCTAACAAACTAATTTGTCTTCCTCTAAAGAAACACCCGTTTTTGTCTTCATTTATCGTACCATTCTTAAATCGGTGCCTTTAGTATGTGATTCTGGTTTTGGCGCGTGCTAATAAGTTTTGAACTTCATTCTCTTTGGAACTGGTTTCCTTGTAACGAGAATGGCTCGTTAAGATCCGTGATGCAAAGCGGCCCTTTCTACAACAACGTCAGTCAGCATGCCATGATGAATTGACCAAGGGACGTCCCGCTTCAAGTAGCCACTGAGACAGCTTCTTGGACACACTTTTTGTTGTACTTTGCTTTTAAGTTTTTGCTGTTGATGAGGGGGCAGTTTCAACTCGACAGAATTATCACCAATAATCATTATCACCATGTTTTTTGTGAGCAAGTGACTGTTAACCGTAGTGTATAAAGAAGTACGGCGAAATTGTCTACAATTTACTATTTATAAGGGTGTGTTTGGCACCGGTATTGGCACCGGTACTGAATTGGAATCGGCAATACAACTACATGGCGATACCGATACTGCGTTTTCGACTATACGAAACACGGTAAATCGCCTCAAAAATTCTAATGTTAAATAACTTTGGAACCGGACGGGGTGAGAATATGTGGTTTACATTACCGACAGCTGCATCAGGCACGGGGCGAGGGATAATCGTGTAACTGGAAAATCGCATAATTGGAAGAACGTATAACGGAAAACAGTATAACGGAATATCATCTAACAGGAAATTCGTATAATGGAAAAGCGTCCAACTGGAAATTCGTATAATGGAAAATCGTCTAATATCCCTGCCTCACTCGCGCTCGCTGCGGCTATACATATAACATCAGAAACCGCAGTTAGACGTTAATTCAGTTAGACGTTTATCCATTATACAATAATCCATTATACGATATTCCGTTTAGATGCTTTTCCAGATTTTTTATTTAGGCAGATTTTAGACAATTATCCCATTTGACGATTTTCCAGTTAGACGTTCGTCCGACGCCCCTCAGGCACCACGCATCTGGTGGGAGGGAAAACACTGCGGGGAAAGCTTTTCAAGACACGATGCTTATCGAAGGGGCAGCTTCGAGACCTCATTGAGCCTTATTTAACATGAACATGACTGGTAGATTATAGTAAAAGTGACCATTGAAAGAGGGAATCATTCGTCGTGGGGGTGGGTGATTTGAGTCACGTGATACGCTGATATTTCCACCAGCATGAACATGAACATGGAAGAATATAATGGAAGTGAGCATTAGAATCATTAGCAGTGGGTGAGGGGGGGATTTGAGTCACAGGATGCGCTGACTGAGTGAACGAAGCGAACGAAAATCAGCGTTTGCTAGCTAGCGTGTGCAACAATTTGAAGTAACTTAATTCGGTCGAACATGGACGTACACGTGAGCTACCATTGTATTCAACACCACCCGGGTTTCAGAGAGTTTTTTAATTAATAACGCACACAACATTTCCTTACCTTACAGCAACCAACTACAACAGAATGGGCTGTCCAAATGGAGCAATTTATTGGAACTCAACTTGGCAAAGCAAATGAGAAAAAAATGCTCAAGAAATTACGTGCGTGAGAGTGACGAGTGCCGTTTCTGGTGTTAAACTACGATTCTAAATACGGGTTCACGCACTCAATTCCCCCCCTCATCCGACGCCCATTCCCCGATTTCCAGTCCTTCGCTCTTCTCTTCCATCCGCAAACATACAGGGTATTAAAAAGAAAAATACAGAGTCGTAAGTAGCTAGACTATCGTTGACTGTGGCCTTGGGTTCTTGCATCCCACCCTTCTCCGTAATGAGCTATTAGGACGCATATAAACACGGCTGTAAGCTAGAGGTAATTAATTTTTTTGTGCTAATGTCAAAACGCTTCCTTCAAGAGTCTATAAAACTTACATTGATAGTAAAGACGATGAACTCTCCTTGAACTCCTATACGTTTTTGTCGCTCTCCTTAACTTCAAAGATCGGTATTCAAATCGCCGTTTAAAGTCTATTACCTTTTTGGCCAAACAAAGCACTGAAAGTGTTTAAGGTCTTCGGTTATAGTGTTGTTGGCTGCTGCAGTGGGTGGGTGATGTTTTTTTGCAGTTGACACCCGCTTAATTTACGCCCGTCGACTGACTTTGTGTCGTTCGTTGAAATTAACGGTTCAACTATACGGTCGGTCGGGGAAATTTTTTTTTGTCCTTCTTAGTTTCTGTTTAAAGAGACGTGTGTGTGTGTGTTTAAAATTACAAATTGATTTTTTGGTCGCACGCTACGCATTCTTCATCCGCAGTTACAGCCTGAGTTAGACAGCTTCGGAGGGAAGAGGACGGTTGAAATTTATGTCGGCCTTTGAAGGGCTCCAAAGAAAGATGCTGACCAGGTGTGGAAGTCGAAAGAGCAGTATGCGGTATGATGTTTTAAATTTTGTCAATACTACTTACGTTCCAGTGTACGTGACGAAGACGGAGTGAAGGACTTTGTACCGCGCGATGGGAGTAGTCCACTCCAATGAACAAACAGCCCCTGTTGTCATTCTTCAATGGCTAAATCTTGGTGATGTCACGCAGGGAAGTCGTGCCATTGGGGCACGGGTGAGCACATGCCCCCCCCCCCTCCAGCCTCATCCCAGTTTCCCGAAAATAAAGACGATTTTTGCCGCCACTCTCTAAAAGTGTCAAAAAGTTTCTTCCAGCTGTCTCAGACTCATCGAAATTGCTGAAAATGCGTGAACTAAAAGCCTGAAAAAAGCTCCCGCTGGGGGAGCTTACAGCGTTCTCCCAGACCCCCTACCTGAAAAACGTTGTGCCCCTGGCAGGGCAGATACGAGTGGCGCGTGGTTTAAATTAGACCAATGCCTAAAATCAGTTTAGCTTTACAGTCTCTTTAGAGCTATGCACTAAACATTTGCCTGCTGACCTATGATCACACCAAGACCAATCCTCAAAAATACCTTGTAAGGTGCATGAAAAAGTATAAGCACTAGAACGTAACGATTAAAAATGGAAAGCTAGTAGAGTGTACATAAAATAAACAATTTGCGACGTTTCGAAGCAATCGCCGCTTCGTTAAGCAATGCCCTCAGACTTTGAGACCACAAGAATATTACGTAACAATGCTATATAAAACAAGGCCTAAATCCTGAAACTCTGCATTCTCACGCAAAGTCCTCCTGTACACAACTATATTATACCGGAAAACGACGCATTAAAAGAATATGTCTCGATTTTACAAAAAAATTGAGTATTTCCAATGTCTCCCACCGGCGCAAAAAAGGTAACGTAAATAGCTAAGAAAAAAGTCACCCTCACTTCTCACCAGCACTATCTAGTGAGAGGTCATTTCCTACTGGAGTTTTTAAGCTGCCTTAGGTTCATTTTATTTATTATATTTTAACGTTTGCTAACATAACATAACATAACATAACATAACATAACATAACATAACATAACATAACATAACATAACATAATAGAATGACTCTTGAAGCTTTCAACAGATGCAGGTAACGACATGTTCCGGAAGGCAGTTCCAAGGTGTATATGGCTCTAAGACAGATGGAGAACTTTACACAGTTGATTCTAACCCTTGGTTTCAGTAAGATGTAACAATGACCTCTCGTTTTACGCACTTCGTTCACTTTGAAGTGAACGAGCGAAGCAAGTCGTTATTAAAAAGTTTAAACAGAACAAGCATGTCTGTCTCCACGGACTCTTCGCTCTTCCAGAGAGGTAAGCAGGATTTGTTGCAGCCTTTGCTTGCATGGCAAGTGAGGGATATCAGCAGGAAATTTTGTTGCTCGTCTTTGCACTTTTTCCACACACACAAGCAATGTATTTCTGGTATCCTGGTGACCAAATTTGGGCGCAGCGATCCACAGTAGGTCGGCTAAAGACTAATATTTTATGCACGACGCCGGTGCTTCGAACGGAAAAGTGCATTTTAAAGAAATGAATCAAACGGCACTGTGCGCCGTACTTTAAAATTCTGTCGATGATGATTCCAAGGTCATTCATCTCTGAAACAACCTCAAGGCGCTTCCCATTCAAGGTTTAGTTTGGATGACCTCCACCTCCAATCCTCATAACTTTGCTCTTTTCTTGAATGAACTCCGTTTTGTTTCTTTAAGCCCATTTATGCACCACTATGAGTCTTTACGTTTTTAAGAATTTTAAAGTGTTTTTACTTGACTTTGGCTTAGCCGTATCGTTTATTTTTTATTGCTTGATAATGAAGCGGGGATTGCTACGAAACGTAGCAAATTATTTATTTTATGTGCACTCTACTGGCTTTCCATTTTTCATCGTAATTGTAGTAAGGTGAACGCATTTTCTAGCGCAAAAATCGACGAGTTGGGCGCTGTAATCCGTCATACGCTGGAACAGAGCCTTAATACTGTCCAACACTCATCCTTCCTTCCTCCTAACGGAACTCTTCACATGCTCCTGGTATGTTGAAAATGTAATGTGCTGAGGATATCTAATTCCTTGAAAAAAATGAAAAGGTCTTGTTTTCTTTTCGTTCTTCTGGTACCAGGAGCTCGATAAATTTAAAACAACTTTGATGAAATTTGCAGTCATGCCTCGGGGAAAGCATAAAAGTTGAACCGGTACAAGAACAGATATTGGAAGTTAATAATGGAAATAGACACAGCCGACAGATACCAGAGAACAATTTTAATAGACCCTAATTTTCGGTATTGATTAACATGAACTTTTTCAAGGAAATAAAATTCAGCGATCACTGGTATAGCATCACTGACAAACGAAGCATCAATCAAAATATTTACAAATAACAACAATAATAACAGGATGCCATTCTGCAGTCTCTGTAAATATCCAAACGTGGTTGAGTTTGGTGAATGTCACAATCGGTAGGCTCAGAATGTTTTTCGTTCAAAAAACAAAAAAAAAACAAAACGGTTGACATTTACCTAAATACCACGTTTTAATATTCACAGAGACTGCAGAGTTGCTTCCTTCCATTATTCCTGCTTTCTTGCTCCCTGTTATTTGTTCATAATTTCATTCACAATTCTTTTATAGAGCAGTGACATTTGCCGCCATATTGGCACCAGTATGGGTTTTGGAGGGCATAACTACACGGTGCACTACATAAAAATGGAGGGAAAATCAACGGAAGAGCGAATTTCGTAGGCTGAAAATAACGTTGTTTTCTCCAACAACAAAAATCGCGTGTTTTAGGTCTAAGAAATCACTCTTTACAGCATCGGCTTCAGTATGACGCCATTCAACTGTTTCTCTCTGCAGTGCCCCTTGCAGCTAACCCATTAAGCATCCAGCGTAGAGTACAATAATACTACGTCGTGTCACTGCTCTATTGACGATGGGTGATGCGATAGCTTACCAGTGATATCTAATTGTATTTCCTTGCAAGAGATGAATAAATGCGAATCATTACCGCAAATTAGTGTCTATTAAAATTGTTCGCTGTGATTTGTCGGCTGTGTCAGTTGCTATTATTACACGATGAATTTGACGCCTCTGGGGTGTTGGTTGTTAGGAGAAGAGTTATCAAATATCTATGTAGGAAGGGAGGTGAAGTTATTGTCGTTTTAACGCGTTATCGAGCAAATCAACAAAAACTGATAACGCTCTGGCAACGCTCCATTCTCACTGGAGTATCCCATTTATAAATTAAAACTAGGGGCTCCAGTCCTGGGGCCCCTTCGGCTGGTGATCGTATGGTGAATTTGGGAACAGGGCGAATGGGGTGGCACCATACAGCTAACTCGGGGCAATTCATTATTGGGAGTAAGACGGAGAAGATTCTAGAAAACGAACTATACGTTCAATTGCGGTGGACAAAGCTTGTAGGATGAAAAGGGTGTCCAGCAGTCGTGGTTCGGTTAGGAATGATGGGTGGTTTATTCTGGGCTCGCCTGACTGTGAGGGGCTCTGGGAAAAATGAACAAAATTCGGCTTTTGGATCAGAAATAAGAAACGGGCTAGATCAAATTTCCTTTTTTGGTTCGCATTTCGTGAACCAGTGTATTAAAATAATTTTGAATTATTGATAACTGGACGTTTGGGGCGAAGGGGAATAAAATTCAAATTAAATGGGTCGAAATTGTCCTTTGGGCTTCGGTACATATTAATGGGAGAAATGGGCGAGATAGGAATGAATATTCAAGTTTGGGATGTTTCCAGAAGCCGGAAATCAACCAAACTTCAAAACTGGTGCAAATACAAAGGTTTAAGGATCTACATGTCAAATTTGGCATCAATACATTGTCGTAATTGAAAACACTTTATAAACTAGGCCGAACGCAACAGTAGACTCTGAGTAGTCTTAGCGTGATTGTTGCAGAGGCGATTGCCAGAAAAGCACAGAATGATGTCATCACGGATACTGTCGCCCTGATCCAAAATTCAGTGAGAAAATGGTCCAGTCTTGAATGAGGACACCACAACCACTACTTCACCTTTTCATTTGCGTTAGGCCTAACATAATAAAGCATTCACAAAAACGGCAATGTATTGGAGGTGTCTATTTGCCTCATTCTAAACTATAATCGTTTTGCCAATTAATTTACTTGCGACGGGAGTTTCTGAAATCAAATGCTGGAAGAACGGAAAAAATTCATGCCAGTATATGTCCGAATAAAAATTGTAAAGTAGGATGGTAAAGTAACAAACCTAGTCCACCGAATTTCCCAAGTTTTCAAAGCCATAACCGCACGCACATGGCGGACAGACTTTAGCAGTTTAATTATGTAGATGTTACATAAAATCAGGAGTGCCCAAAGAGTCCCTGTTAGGAAGGAGGGGTTGGCTAAAGCAGCATATTCAGGCATACAACGGAGTACAGCGCCCGACGTGGCGAATTATTGTATTGCAAAATGAGCTCATCGTATAAGGAATTTAAAAAAGAGCTGACTTTCACGCGATGACAAGAAAGTGGGACTACGGAAATAAGAAGGCTATGCTGCCGCACAAGTGTAGGCAATGCTAGCATATTTATTTCAGCAGGCCGTGTCTCGTGATAAAATTATGTTTTTATAATACATTTTTAATGCGCTTCTTTTGCAAGACCGCACCTGCTGAAATTTTCAAATTTGTAATCTAAGCTATTCACGCCAGACTCTTGTTTGG